>JACDOX010000026.1:1832939-2038289 GCA_014549065.1 Cardinalis cardinalis | reverse complement strand
CGGCCGCCGTCCCCTCCCCCTGCGCGCCCGCCCGGCCGGGGACAGGGACACGCACTGGGCGCCGCAGGAAAATGGCGGCGGCCGAGCTCCTCCTCGGGCCTTGCCGGGCCTCTCCCGCGTCACGTGACCGCCCGGCGCCCCGCCCGCGTGACACGCACCGCCCCCCTCAGCGCGGCGGGGGGGGGGCAGGGGGCGGGAGTCGCTCCTCGGGCCGGGATCGCTTCTCCCGGGATCCCTGAGCCGGGGCACCCTCCCCTGCTCCCGGCCGCCCTTCGCCTTGGGGAGCCTCCCGTTCCTCTGGGCAGGCTCCCCTCGGGAGATTCGGTGAGCCCCTCTTCGGATAAAGTCTCCGTGGAGCGAGTGGGGGGTGTCTCCGCGCCTGAAGGAAGTAGTTTCGTGTTTCTCAGCCTGCGAAGTTTTTGTGGAAACTCCTTTGCCGTCACCTTAGGCTAGGGAAAGCTCAAAGGGAAGAAAATATATTCTTACGCAGCGAAGGGTTCGGAGCCGGCTGGTTGCTGCGATCGGGCTTCTCTTCGGAGTTAATTGTTATTTGAAAGCTCGCCAAAAATTTCTCGAATGTACATCACGGCTAGCATAAAAACACTGGTGGTTTTCAGGTCTTTCATGATTAGCCTCCCACTGTTCTGCTAGTCAGCTAATGCTTCTTGGACCTGCTCAGTAGCTCTGTCCTTGTCAGCCTGGGATTTTGTACGAAGTTACTCGGTTTCTGTTCATAAAAATCAGAAAAAAGCTCTTTAAGGTGCCTTCTCCAGCCTGGTACCTACAGCCGTAAACCTGGCTACGTGTGACAGACAGTGACAGATAATGGGGAGCAGCTCCTTGGCGTCCTCAGCTCCCACCGCCCCTTGGCCAAGAGCCGCCCCAGGCTCCCAGCTTCCTGCAGCTTCCATTACTCCTTGCAGCAGCGCTCCTCTCCTCCTCCTCCCCGAGCACACGGCAGTGAATTACACGGCAAAACCACAGGATTCCAGCAGACAAAGTTCTTCCTCTCCCGGCTGCTTTATAAGTGTCCCCCATCCATGAAGCCAGCCACTGAAATATTTATTGGGCAACTTAAAGAGAAGCAGTATACAAATGACACTCAGCTCCGTCTGCTTGACAGGATTTTTAAGTAGGATTATCTCTTTATAGTGTAAGGAGAACTGGTGTCAGAGGAAGAACATCTGGTGAAAGCTGAACCCAAATAATGCCATTTGTGTGTGTGTGTCTAAGGAGGACTAGCAACATGTAGAACTTGATTTCTTCATAATGCCAAGCTCTTTGAGGATACTGCTGTATTTGTATTTCTTAGCTCCTCCTGAACTGCTTTAGGACTCCCAAATATCCCAGCTGGGGAAATAAATCACTGATGTATACAGCAGCAGACTGGCATAAGACAGCTGTAGCATAAAGCTTCACACTATGGAAGCACAGGGGCTGCTCTAGGCTACTGATACAGCAACACACATTCGTATTTTTTATGCTAACTTCAGCTAGGACCTGGATTTCAACCCCCCATTTCAAGCTGCTATTTGGAGAAGTTCCATGGAATTGGCCTGAGTAAATTAGGCTCCATCAGTTTTTCTTAGATGATGCCTGTCACTTTCTCTGGGAGCAGTGAACTATCCAACCAGAGGAAGCTTGTGACTCTAGGAGTTACTGAGACCAGATTTGGACAAAATATCTCATTCCTAAGGGAACAAAAAGTGACCTCAATCTTAGAAGTCCAAAACTAAAAATAATTTTTGCCTTTTTTACTGCTCTTCTTGTTCACAGGAAGCTCACGGTTTTACTCCACAGTTAACAATTCTGCTTGTAATGCTTGTCCATAAGCAGAAATGGATGAGGGAACTGATGGCAAAATGTATTTTGATAATTATTTGTTGCTTTTTAATTGCTTGGGAGGCACTTTACAGCAAGAAGCTGTAAATGCCTTTACAGCAAGAAACTTGAAGCGCTATGATAGATAATATCTGAGCACCTCCCAAAGATTTGGAAATTGAAATCAAAATATTATCTCTTTTCCTTTCCAACCTGGAGAAAACAAGTTTGATTAGCTTGTAACTCATTTGTTTTTGTTTGTGTGCCTGGGTGTGATTGAGAATGAAAGGAGGAAGGAGTACATATCTAAAGAGAAACTACTCCAGAGATAGGAGTCCTATATTTAGTGGAGCAGCAAACCTAAACAACATTCTTTTCTCTTGTGAAAAGTTCTTCTAGAATCTGGATCTAGCTCTTGTGAAAGTGCTGTATCATGCATTCACAAGCTCCCCAAAATTGACAGTATTTAGCTGGTATTTAGCTATCCTGGAAGGACAAACAAGCCAACAGATCTTTTTCTTCCCATGTGTATTGTATAGTACTGAAAACCTAACCTCAGCATGACCTCTGCAATTTATTATGTATATCATTTTCTTGCCACAATGTCATTTCCACTCAGTGACGTGGCTGTCACACTGAAATGCCTGCAGTCCACCAGGGTGATTTGGTGTTCCCAGTGCTGCTGGCATCCATGCTCTTCCTCCTTGCTCCATGGAAGCACTATTAGGAGAGCCATGAGTTGGGGGCGCTATTAATTAGCTTCAGATCTAAGCCAGGTGTTTTGGCTGAATTTCAAGTCTATTAGAAATCACCCCATCTGAGCCACAAAACTAGTGAGGAACAAAGCTGAGCATATGCTGATAAACTGTTGCAGGCTCATTACCAAGGATTTGAGGCCATATCTGCTAACAGCAACAAAAAACTCCTATCAACCATAATTTGGGAAGCTAAGGGGTCCAGTGAAGAGAAGCTGAAAAGAGAGAATGAGTTTGAAATAGGGCTGGGTACTGGAACAACTGACAGGAGATGGTAAGAGTGATTAGGCAAGGAAGCAATGAGGAGGAAAAGCAAAGGCAGCAAAGCCATCTGTGTAAGGTTGGGAAATACCCTATCAGTGTTGTATAAATGATTTGGAAATAAGTTGCAATCCAGATGTTTCCCATGACCCATTTAAAGGATCACTGCAGGTTCATTCGCTCTTAAGGGTTATAGTATTTTCCTCAGCTTTTCAGGGAAGGTGGTTTTGATGTCAGCTCCAGGAATTCAGCATCTGTTTGAGTAGACATAAGATGTAGAATAGACTGCAGGAAATAAAAAACACCAGCTTCCCAAATGTAGCTCTCTATGACATTTGTCCATGTCTGTGGCCACTATATGGTCCCATTTCTTGTGCACCTCTGGCAACGGAGAACTACAAGGTGGCTGCGCAGCTAGAACCAGGCCACTCACTGACCATATCTACAGTTGAAATCTACAGTTGGTGATGCACTTTTGAGTAGCCTGATATTACCCAGCCTAGTAGAACTGTGCCAGTTTAACTCCAGTGTATTAATTTCAAAACCATGTTCAAAGAGTTTGGCAAAGATTTACCCAATGTTGTTTTTCTGTGACTATAGCAAGAATTCAATATAATTTGCATCACCATAGCAACTTAACAAATAATTTTATGGACAATGATAAACTTTTTCCAGCAATGCTTCTAAGAAGATGAACTAAATTAAAGTGGAACAAAGAAAAATTATGGTTAAAATAATGCTTGTTAAGGGCACAATGAAATGAAGTATGGAATCCAGGAGTATGGTTCTTGTTACTCATTCATGCTGCCAACAAGACCAGAAGCCAACAGAGGTAGACAAGGTGGCTACATTGCTTGGCTAGGAGGGAAGGAGGCAACAAGATCATTTATCACTGCAATCTGGAATATTTCAAAATAGTCGTGAAACACAGCGGAGTTAGGATACATTTTAAAGTGATATACCTCTTCACTACTCCAAATGTCCACAGGCTTTCCTTTTGCTTCACTTGTATTCAGTTTCTGGTCCTTCATACTTTTAGTATTCAACTCCTTCCTTTCGTAATGATCATTACTTCATGTTAATTCCTGTTTCAAATGCATCACCCTTTTCCATCCAAATACCCACCCTGAGTCTATCCAGAATTTTCCTGCTGAAAGTGATATTCAGCTTTTGCTCTCCATTCCTCTTATATCACCTGTGTTTCTTCAAGTTCCACACTGTCCTCACATCTATTCCAAATCTATCAATCCTCAAATCTACTCCAACTCACTCCTTGCAAAGACAACTTCCTCAAGTGCATGGTGAATCAGAGATCTCTTTCCCAATTCTCTTCCCTCTTTCTGGAAATAGTGACAGCTTTCATGTTTCTTTTGTTTCTTTTACATTTCCTCTTTTGTGCCTCTCTCTGTAAGGCAAATATCCAACTTCCTTCCTCATACACAGCATTCTAAACTCTGCAGCTTATGGCACCTTCTCATGCAGCTCCAGTTATCTAGTAGTCAATGTCCCTTGCAGTGCTGTTCATTGAAAAGAAGCTGACTTTGTCAATAAAGAAAGCAGCTGTCCAAAAGCTAATGTGATTTTGACATGATAAAAGCACACAGAAAGAGACAAAAGTGAGTCAGTGCCATTGCGCAGTAGGGGAGCAGTCAGAACTAATTTTTTTCACTTAGGAGCAGGACATCTATGTAGGAGCTCCCAGGCCTCATGAGTATCTAAGTAGAGGCCAACAACAAATGTGATGCTTCTGAATCCTCTTGTGTGTTCTAACACCTTTCTCTCCTTGTCCTGACATGAAACTTGCACACTGCAAGATTGATCATGTCAGTAATGCTGTGAGCAGGATTCCTACCTGGCTGACAAATGCACATAGTAAATGTCTTTGAGTGTGAGAGAGAAAGGAAACAAGCTCCCTTGCGTTTTGTTCACACTTCCCAGTGGATGTGTCAAACACTGACACCTCTGAAGAGCAAGAGGCTTTCTGTCCTCTGCACCTGCCATGCATTGCCCATCAGCAAACATTCCTAATGCACTCCTGCTGCTCTCTTTCCTACTGTGGTTTTTTAGACATCCTTTCTTGGCAATGGGCACTCTCACAGTAACTCACTCAGATACCAAACAAGAAAAAGGAAACCTTACAACACAGCATCACCAGCATGGTAAGTGCACCTATATACTTCCCCGAAATTTCTGTAGATCATCTAGGGAAAAAAAAAATTTCCATACAGGGAAAAAAAACGGGCCCCATCCCTGCTAGTGACACTTGTCCTATCCCTTCTTCCTAGTTTGATGTTGAAAACCTAGGGCCTTGCTGCCAAATGCTTCTCCCCATCGTTGCAGGCTGGCAGTGTTTGTGAGACTTGGCAGGAGACAGCATTTGATAAGAATCCTTCTCTGGGCACCTCTGAGAGGGCACTGTCACTCAATTCACTCCCCTGCCAGTTCACAAACACCAAGCAAGCAGGGCAAGTACAGGAGGAACTGCATTCCTTTTGGGCTCCTGTAACTTGGAAGCAGCCCCTATCATTTCCTTCAGTCACCTTTGAGCCAAAAGCAAGCAGAACACACTCCAGCCCCAAAGGAATATTTTTAAGGAAAGATATAAGCAAACAAACAGGCAGGGTATCAATGGAACAGCCACTGCTGCCAAGCTAAAATTGGTACTCATGCTCACACTCTTGCACACATATACGTGCAGCAGAGCTTAATCAATTCCCTCATTAATGTTGAGGATCATGTGCTCATGCTCTGTGTCTGGGAAAGCTTTACACCCACATGAATTTTGATGTGGAGCTGAAACAAAAATGTTGATGCTGGCAATGCCAGCTATAGAGAGTAAATAGCTGAGGCCTGCCAATGCTGACTTGAATGGGGCTTCTCACCCAGAAGAAAACCTACATGTGAAAAGTATTCTCATTATCAGGTCTGTGCAGTAAAAGTGATTTTCTTCCGCAAGCAAATAAATCCATTTATGCCAGTGAGTTTGTTTCAAGCCCTGTATGGGTAGGTTCCACTCTCTGGTCTTTATGTGAGATCTGAGTCTTGCCCACTGGAATGAGTCAGGCTATCGGTGTTTGGCTCTGTGCTTCAGGGGTCAGTGACTGCATTTACACATGGGCAAGACTTCATGCTGATTAAATCAACCTACTGCACTGAAGAGAACATTAACTAAATGCCTCCTAACATTCTGATGGTGTATAAGCTATTCTAAATCTTAAAATCCGTAGAGGATTTGTCCTAATTCATTCCAGTAAACACAAGTACATAAATGAAAGTGCTTTCTGTTTAGTAAGTTGGAGGAAATGCATAAAAAATAAGTTAATGGCAATTTAAAATTGCTTTCTTTTTCAAGATCCGAGAAGCAAAGAATTGTGAGTAATATTGGAAAGAAGGTTCTCACCTTTTCTGTCATCCTGTGTTTCCTAGATTTATTTCTTAGAACTCAAAAAGCAATACTTTCTTAGTAGTAGTGGCACAGCAGGCTTGTCTGATAACATGCTTCAGCCACAAGCCTTGTCTAGAAGCGATTGGATAATATGTTTTGCTTGTCTTCTCTGCTGAAACCAGGGACAGATGCAGGCCAGATGTTAATATCAGGGACACAGCACTCCCTTCAAAACTCTGTGTTGGGCACTCACCTTTCTGACAGCTCAAAGGCCTTGAGGAGATCCCACAGTGGAGGGCCAAATGCAGGGGAATGCATACTCACAGTCCTGACTCAGGCTGTGCTTTCTCTACAGCTCCCCACTGCTTGTGGCTAGTGTTGAGGTGCCAGAGAGGGGATGAGATGATATCCCCTCTGGGAACAAGGGAATTGCTAGCACTACACCAGTGCAGTGGGAGACGGACTACAAGAAGGGTAAAATTTCCTTGGTAACCTCCCAATAAATCYGTATCAGTTTAAAGCTACAAGTGAATCTGGCAACAAACTTCTATTGACTTCAGATCATAAGTCACCCACTGTGTTGAAAGCTGTTTGATGTGGATCTCTCCCCTGGCAACTGGCTGCAGGCCAACAAACTCACTTTCTATGGATCACAAAATCACCACAGTTTTTACTGATCACTTTTTGTCTGAAGGCAGGAGTAAAGGGTAGTAGAGGATCTGTGGTTTTGGTGCATCCACCTTCCCGGTTCTTCTCTGTACCACTTCCATGTGCTTTCAGTAATCAGTTAAGCATGCCTTTGCCTTTCATACAGCATCCCTTTCCAATGGAAATCCAGACATCTTGGCAGTGCTTGCTACCAGAGGAGTAAAGAAGGAGTAATGATCCAAAARAAATTATTGCAGTCTCTCAAATTGCACTGGGATATTTTCAAGTCAAACAGTAGCCCTGCATGTGTTGGTATTCACTTCTAATATTCTCCAAGAGAGCCTGTTCATTGCTGAAGACTTGCGCATTATAATAGCGGCTGAAACCTAGGAAGAACTACAAACGTAAGATGCTGGTGATTCTGGGCACCTGTGTTTTTTAACTCTCACAACCAAAAAATCAGTGAATGATAAAGAGCAAAAATGGATAGGACATGCATTGAACTTATTTAGATTAGATAACACAGTTGGAGGAAAGGGGAGAAGAGAAGTAGTTTGTGCAACATCTTGTTGACATGAAATATCAGATGCCTAAAAGAATATTTTACTAAGAACAGTTGTAAAGAAAAGAGTAATGTGGGCAGGTAAACCCACAAATCAAATACTTTTCAGGTCCGTATTTCATCACATGGCAGTATATTGTCAGATGCTATATTCTGTTCCTATTGAATCTATGGAAAAATGCCCACTGACTTCAAACAGAATAAGTTTTGTCCCTCTAAGCTATGAGTATGGCCAGCAATACTAACGCAGAATAGAAATAAATTGTATAGGTGAAGAGTAGGGAGTTGGTGCTGGAAATTTAGTGCCTGCCTAATCTTAATCCTTTTATTTTCAAATAAACAAAACCCTTTTACTCTTAGAACATTATATCAACCATTGTTTTTTTTGTCCACAATATTTTACAGTCCATTGGCTGAAGTGATTATTGCTAATAAACTTTATTTGGTAAATAATGTTTTAAACAGCTAACCAATGTTTTCAAAAGCATTAGAAACATTCTTTTCAAACCAGAACTTTTTGATATTGCAGCCAGTTTTGCTCAAGACCTTTGAACCTTCTCATTTGTATTCTCTTTCTTTTTACCTCCTCCTCTGTTGCATGATATTCACTTTAGGGAAGTTTATCCAAATCTATATTCTTAAACCTTATCCTGAAAGTGGATTTGATAAATCTTTGTAATTGATTATAGCATTATAGCAGGTATCTGTGCATGGATGTGAAAATGAATAGCATAAAATGAACTACTGAACTTTTTTTGTTTTGAAGGAATTTTGCATCAAAACAAGCAAAATTGCCAGCAGTGTATCTGTAGTATTTTAAAATCAGATAAAAATAGGATTGCTGAATTCTTTAATTAACATAGCTGAAAGTTAGCCAAATCAGCTTCGGACGCAGCAGGAGATGTACAGTTTGTCCTGATTTTGTGGGGAATGAAAAAATGTAATACTTGGCAGATGAACTAACTTTGCTAACTTAAAATGTTACCAAAACACATTCAACTAAATCAAATATGGTGGTTTACCAGAGATTAGCACACATATTTTAACAGAACAGAAGAGCACAATTTTAAAGTTGTAGGTTACTGAAAGGAACAAAGTGATTATTGGTGACATGAAAATTTTGAAGAATACTGCTTACATATGGAAATCAGTGAGGTCCTTCAGCCAAACTCTGGTGTTCTTACTGACAGAGATTAACATCATCCCCTATGAACAGTTCTGTTCATTTGGGAATCCAGTCTTTTATGGCAAGTGAAATCTCAAGGTGTTTCAACTGGAGTGAACATTTTCCATTGTCAAGATGTTAAAACTCACGACTTTTTAATTTCTATGTTCACATTTGCATTAAAAGGGTTTTAATTAGATTAGAAGGTATACTATTAGATTAGAAGGTATGCTATTATGGTAGGGATAAATTCTTTATTAAACAGAAACAAACATCAACTAAGTAAACATCATTARTGTTTACAAAATCTAGACTAGATGTAGTAGCTGCCTGTGTATGATGGAACTTCAGTGTCTTCCTAAGCAGATACTTTCTTGTTAAAATTTTAGAGCAGAATTCTGTCGTTTTCAGATGTGCATCCTTAAGCAAAGAAACTCTCGTGAAAAACTTATGAAAAGCCCAATTAGAAAACCTCTGATGAAGTCAAATGTGGCTTTCAAAGCAGTCCTGTTACAGAAAGGTAAAACTGATTTTTCAGTTTCACTGAGGCAGTGAAGACTGAATCCAGAGAAATTTCTTGAGGAAGGACATTGCTATCTTCCCTGCAAAGCTTTGCTGTTTTAAATTGTAGTTCAAATTCCTGCTAGTAAGGTGAGGGGGATTAAATTAGTTCATGTGGCAGCTGCTCTCCCCATTCCCTTTTCTGTCGACAGCCCAGCTCAACTTGAGTAACTGGCCCCTGGATGAGAGGGCTGTGTGCAGACAGCTACCAAATTTAGTTTTAGTGGCATTTTCTGTCTTTAGAAATATTTTTTTTTCCCAAGAATTTTATTATGAAGACTGTCTCATTCCCGGATATAACATTTCATGGTTTTGGAAGAAACAGCTACCTGCAGAACTTGTCTAAATTGCCACATCCCTTGCTGTTTCTCTAGTCCAGATCACTTTGTTTCCTAGAAAATACAGCTCATCCTCTCAGAGAACTGAGTTTCCCTTGCATGGATGGTTTGCTTGTTAAAAAATTTGCCTTCAGAAACCACAGTATACCATGAGCACCCTTAGGCAACAGTTCCCAAAACTGTTGTTCTGACCAAAATTAAGTTATTGTCCTGGGGCTGTGAGCCAGTCTGAAGGGGAATTTGCAATGAAGAGTTACTCAAGAGCCAATTGGACTGCACCTTATTCTTTTACCAGCTTCCATCTTTCAGATGTCTGTGAGATGTATTCTATAGTCACAATGGGTGAGGATTATAATGGCTGATCCATTTCACAGACAATAAACACCAAGACAGGAGGCACAAAGACAAGAAAGGCCCTGCAGATTAGAGGACGAGGCAGAAATCTTGCTTTTCCTCAAGTCAGAGCCACTGATTCCCTTTGCATAACACTCCAAAGAGCAGTGACCTCTTTAGGTGAGACATGATTTTTGGGCATCGTTCCTCAAAGATCCTCAGATCTCTTTTCTACCAAACCCATACTCATTTGGTGGGGGAGGTAGGATGACTCAGTCACTCCACAGGCTCTTTGTCACTTCTCCCTGATACATACTCTCAAGAAAAGCAGAATGCATCCATGCTCTTGGGTAAACAAAGGGATGTGTGGGAGCATTTGTCCCCTTAGAGACTTAGAGACATTGCATGGGTAGATGAAGCAGATCTAAAAACAAAGACATAACTCCAGTGCTCTAGCAAAAACATCTGGCCAGCACTGTCTCTTAAAAAAACAGACTGGAGGAATACAAACATATGTTTGGCTCGCAAAGGAGTCGTTACATAAATGCTAATTATGAAGAGGATTTCCCATGAGTACAAGAGCTTTTGACAGAACTTTGATTCCATGCAGGACACAAGTCTCAGGAGTCACATGCTCTGCCTTAGAGCTGTGCTGACACTTCTCTGAGTACTAAGAAGCAGCAAGGGCACTTGCTGTAGCACAGGAACAGAACAAGCTTTGATGATTGTAAGTGAAGTTTGCACAGCATCATGTTGAAGCACCTCTGTGTAATTAAACAGTTCCACTGATTATGTGGAACATGTGAATATCTAGCTATGATCCCACAATGGTAAGGCAGCTTCCCTTAGGTTACTCAAGAAGCTATCTGAGCATTATCATGTCATTTGGCATAGCAAGGGCTATGGARCCATTACATTTTTGCTGTTATGGCACTGAGATTCTTCTCTTTGCTTTCAACGTTTTGAGCTGTTRTGATGTGACTTTCATGCCTCTTTCCTCCACAGTCAGTAGGTATTCAAGTTAAACTGACCTTTCCAAAGGGATGCTGAGATTCTCACATGTCTAACATGACTCCAGGCTCCCACAAAGATCACAAGAACAGGGGACAACCTTGGGCTTCCTTTGCTGTGAATAGTGCCATTTAGCAAAGGGAGTGATTCACCATATCCAAAGTGAAGCCTGCTGTCAAACCATTAGGGTGAAGGCACCAGAGGACCAGTTTAGTAATCACCCTGTTTGCATTGCTTAAACAGACACTGTGAGCCTCCTCTTCTTTTCCCACTATGGTCACCTCTTCTTCCTGCACCACCCTTGTTCTTGCAGCTCCTGTGCTGCTGGGTGATGAATTGACCAGGGAACTTACCTGACTGAAAAATATGGCTGATGTTTATCTGGCCTTTTTTGCAGTGTTATGTTTTCAGTTCCCCGTTCCAATTTGTGGTGTGGCTTCAAAGTCTGTCAGCAGAGTAAAGGCAATGAGAGGTGGGAATGTTCAGGTGAGAGTGGGAGTTCAGGGATATGAAAACCGTGGGTCTTTGTTGTCCAATGACTGAATATTGAGCCATGCTGTGGGACTGATACCTTCTGTCTGCCTTGCCTGTTAAACTCTTACTGCATATGGTGCTCTATAAATAATGTCTTTTGAAACTATAACAAGCCTATTTTAAAAGAGAAACGCAGTTACCGAATTTCTACTACAATTTATCTGCCAGCCCTCCTTCCTCCCCAGTGGCTGAACATATCACTTATGTATTTCACAAACTCAAAACAGAATACTCCACTGCTTTTTCCTCCATTTTTAAATGAAATTGTGAGAATTCATCCTTTCAAAATGACTAAAAAAGTTAGCAGGACTTGTGCTCAGGAAGAAAGAGAGCGATCTAGATTTAAGGCTTTAGAAAATTTCAAATACTGAGAAAGACTTGAAACATTTAAAAGCCAGGATTCCTAAGSAAGCTTTTCATTGAATTTTTTTTATATATCAGAATTTCTGACCATATCCAAGGGGTTGCATAGTTCTATGTAATGGCATTGAAGAGAGTTTGTAGTCAAAACGTCACTGACTTAGTTAAGTTATTAATGCTGAAAACAACCTTTTTTTTCCAAGCAATAAAATATGAGTTACAATTCTGAAGATTACACAATTCAAAACATATTTATTTGCAGTAAAAATCTGCATCTGAAAGAGGAAATAATGGTTTGTTCATAACATTGGCTCTGAAATATACTCAACAGTGTCAGAGGGCCAGCTTTTCCAAGAAGATGATTCTGTGAGTGCCATTGGTACCCAAAGAGCAGGTGATATATTATGTACCCTTGATCTATGGCTTCTAGCTACATTACCTGTTCTCCTAGTGATGTAATAACAAGGAGTCAAACTCTCAGCTGTATTTAATATTGACTCACAAGCCTTTGTCACAGGCGAGCATGATTTCCTGATGTCTTTGACACCCAGGAAAGAAGGATGAGGGAGACACCTATAAATCTCAAARTCCTGTTCTAGACATAACAGAGCGAAGGAGAGAATATTATGACAACGTAGCATTTACGTGGTCAAAGTACTGCAGTTGTAATAGCATCTCAAATACCCTCATAAAGCTAAGGAGTAAACACTATTATCTCCATAAAGAAGCTTGCTAAAGGTGATATGCCCTGGAATTTATTCTAAGTACTTTTAAGCTCTTCAGTTTCCCTCTAGAAACTAGTAAGCCATTGAGAAGCAAACGTGTAGCCAAAGTAAGAATAGACACTGGATCTTGCTGGGATTCAAGCCCATGCCACCTCACAGCTATCAGAATTTCCTCTCTGAGAGGTAGCTGGAAGCTGTATAAAAAGCTGGAGTTTATTAAGTTATGTCTGCACACTGGACCAGTTCTCTGGAATTTGTCTCGTGGAAACTGTCCTTCATTTGGTGTTTCCCTGAAAAGAAGTAATCCTTGTTTCCACTTCTGATGATAAACCACAAGTTAAAACAAGCAGGTTTTTCCTTGAATGCCAACCAGCTATTATTATACAATTTGTTATCAGATCAAAGCAAACATGACCTTAGCCCTCGGACAGTACATCATAGTGCCATACCTTTCACATGGAAAGGAGGAGGAAGGGGGAGGAGAACACATATCCTGCTTTGCTCTCCAGATGTGACTGCACGTACTTAAAACCATAATTATGGAAGTGGCTAAGCTCTTTACCTTTCATACTGATGGGGTGTCTCCCCTCCTGAGTCTATTTCTGGGTGCTGTAAATATTGCTCTCTGTGTAGCRCAAAAGCAACTGATTCACAGCCTTGCAGTCTAATGACTCAAAAATGTGAGGACAGATAGAAGCCATACCCATTTCTGAAGTCACTTGCTCAGCAAATCAGAACAGGTCGATGCAGCCTTTATACCTTAGCAGTAGTCCTTGCTGCACCTGAGGGATCATCTTGTGACAGGTGCCCTTCCCTCAACCTGTCCCTTTCTGTGCCTTGCGAGACACAGACAGAGTAGAGTTCAAACTTGCCACCTGTAGGAAGCCTTTGCCAAGAACAGAGAATAGTTTGCCAAGCTGATAGCTCTGTTGTTAATATTTATTATTCTTTGCATTTTATATTGCATAAAAGCCCAAATTCTGGAATTTAGTGGTTATGTGAGAAATTCAACTTTTGTTTATTTCTTTGGAAGGTTTCTAGTGTTCAGGTTTGTGAAGAAAGGACTTCTGAATTCAGGGCTCAGAAGTTAGGAGGAAGGGAAACTCCTGTCCATAATTGCTACCTATAGGAAATGGTGATATTTTTAAACAAATTTCATGGTAATGAAATATGAGTCATGTTGTTTTAAGATCTGAGCTGCTGATAGTCCTATTTTAATGTCTTTTGCATAGTCCCACAGACTCTTTCACATCTGGTCATAGACCCAGTGCACAGTTTGTGATGTTTAGTAGTAGTACAACAGGTTCCCTGATACCTGCTTACATCTCAAAAGTCATGTCAGGTAGGCACTGTTTGCACCTCCACAATTAGTTATTTCCTTCCAAGTAAAGGAAGAGCTTTAGGCCAATGTGAATGGCACATCTCATAGGTGGTGGCTTTTCCCCACTGTTCTCAATGCAGTGTTCTCATCAGCATTAAAAGTGAGCTCAGTACATAGCACTCTTATTCTTAAAATTATTCTTGCTGCAAGACTTCAGCTCAGCATCACTTGGGCTGTAAAGGTGATCCCTTTTTCACATGCTGTTCACAATTTTGTTATAGCMTTTTGAGCAATTACAGATATGTTACAGACTAATTTATCCCTCACAATCCCCCTCAGAGCCATGCAAATGTGTTTTATTATCCTTCCTTTACTGACAATGAAAGCAAGACATGGAGATTAAAGGCAATATTCTCTCCTTTGTTTTTGTTCTTGGAAAAGAGCCAGTTTTATTAAATTCTAGCTGAAAGGGGGGGCAGAAAGTCAAGATGTGGGACTGGTCTGGGACAAACTCCTCCCATTCCTTGAAGCCTTTTAAAAGCAGTTCTGCCACAACCTTTGGAGATGACGTCTCTGGGAGGTCCTGGAGATGACAAAAAGAGGTAAGAGGGAGCTTTGTGATGATATAAATTTTCCATCAGTCTGAGTTCAGTGTTGCAGTTTGTCACTGCAGAGACAGAGAGTTCATAAGGAGCCTGTATTTACAAGAGGAGTGAGGAGGCTGTGAGAAGTGACAGGGTGTCAGGTTCACTGAGCTGAAGTGGACCTTGAGAGGAGGGGCTGCTGTTAAGGTATCAGGAACAAACATATGAAAAGCAGGATGGTGGAAGGTTTGCTGTGATACCAGTCAGCCCTCTCTGCTCTTGCTGCTGCTGAATTTTTCCTGGCTTGAAGAGGGAAAGGCCAATCCATAAGGAAAGAGAAAATTCCACTGATTAAATCAAGGAGAATTTGGAATGCATTTGCAAAGACTCTAACTCCCAGTGAATAAGATATGCTGTCCAAGTATGGTGGGGGCCAAAACTGGGCCTCCARCTACATCCTAGTGGGAATGTCAGAGCAATAGAGAGGTATTGTCCCCACCCACTTAGGACAATACATTCCTTGTGGGATCTGGATAGGATTCCCCAAGAGAATTATGAATTCTATGTTAGATGAAGAACTCCTGTATGTGACAGTGATCACAGGGGTTTTCAGGATGAGGGAAGAGACAAGATTGTTGACTCTATGATCAGAAGGCTTGAGTTATTATTTTATGATATATATATTACATTAGAACTATACTAAAAAGAAAAGGAAGGAAAAGGTTTCCTCAGAAGCTAGCTAAGCTAAGAACAGAAAAGAAAAAAAAGATAACAAAGGCAGCTGCCTCGGACTCTGTCCGAGATAGCGCCATCTTGATTGGCCATTAACTATAAACATTCAAGATGGCCCAATCACAGGTGGACCTGTTGCATTCCACAGCAGCAGACAATCATTGTTTACACTTTGTTGCTGAAACTGCAGCTTCTCAGAAGGAAAAATTCTAAGAAAAGATTTTTCATAAAAGATGTCTGCGACGCCTATACTTAAAAAAAACAACTGAAAAAGTGTCTAACTGGTACATGGCAGAAAGTCTGTGTTCTTGCAGTTAAATTTATGCCACAAACTAGTCTTCCTCCATCCAGTTGACTGTCTCAGGAAGGGCTCTAAATTCTGGAAAAGGAAGTAGATGCTTCCATACATTATTTATTTAAGACTCAGTTGACCTACCACTGTCATTCCAGAAGAGAAGAAATACATGGTTCCTCTGAACTCTGTAATTCTGTAAATTTGTTTGGAATTTAGAAAAAAGGGTGATAGATGTCTTCTAAATGTTAATGACAAGATAGATAGGTATTCCTTCCTTAACCTACCATTTTCTTTCAAAGTGCTGCTGTCTGTTTACTGTCTCTTCTTGTTTCTTGTGTAATATTTGTGTTTCTTGAGAAATAAAACCAGCTGGCATATACAGACAGCCCTGATCCCAGCCATGATCTCAGACTTCTCAGCACTCCCAGAACTGTAATGGTAGCAGTGTCAGGCTCTGTTGAAAACAGATACAAAGAGAGTCCAGTCGTCATTCACGTAGCTCTGTGCCTCCACTCCATATATCCAGGAGAGTCATTAGCCCAAATGTTCTGTCCTCACAATGATATTTCTTCTTCTCTTCCTGTTTTCTTCACTGATTTTATTTAACCTGATATCCAATCTTTCAGATTATATTCTGATCTAATGTCTCTGATCACTGTGGACAAAAAGTGGAAAAATCCCACTCAGGCAGTGCATTTTTTTACASTAAGTGTGGTGATGCACTGGAACGGGTTGTTCAGAAAGGTTGTGGATGCCCCATCTCTGGAAGTGTTCAAGGCCAGGTTGGACAGGGCTTTTAGCAACCTGGTCTAGTGGGACATGTCCCTGCCCATGGCAGGTGGTTTAGACTAGAGGTTCTTCAAAGGTGCCTTCCAACACAAACCATTTTATTATTCTATGGTTCTATTACAGAAATAAGTTCATGGAGCAGCTTATAAGAAGAATTATGCCTTTTCTGTAAGATGACACATTTAGATAAGGCTTGTCAATCAGTGTTCCTACTTTTTGCTCCCATAGAATTTCTCCTTGCAGCTGCACTTTTCCCTCACCTTTTTATTTACTTTTGTCTCAATTGAGACTCCCACAACAGTGTTGGACCTCCTCACCTACCTCCTTCTGGCCTTGGCCAAGCCAGTCAGTTGCATCAACAGGTTGAGCTTCAGTGATCTCTAAATTCATGCAGCTTCTTTTCATTTGTCCTYCTGCCCCTGGACAGCACTGCTGTTCCAGCAGCTCACCAGAGTGCTGGAAGTGTTGGGAGTCATTTGCTCTTTGTCCCTCTGCAGTTCCTTACTTTTAATTTTTTAACCATTTGTTGCCATGTCTTTCTTACTTTTCAGACACTGTTCTCTCCAGTCCTTTGGCTTCTCCTTTTCTCTGCCTTCTCTCTTTTTTCATCCCTTCGTAGTTTCTGAGGGAGTGCATTGATGGTGTTTCAGAGTTGGACTAATCCCCATCCCTAAGACACAGGGACAAAAGGGACAGTGGCCAAACCATTAAATGAAGATCCATCTCCTGTTGTTTGTTTCACACCTGGCCTCTCCTAACTTTACCTCATGGCCTCTTGCACTCAAAGGGGCAGTGGCCTAAAGAGTTTGTGTGTTTGGTGTCACACAGAAACTGTAGGCAGGCTCTGGGGAGCTGTCAGGCCTTGTGGGATTTAGGCTGGATAGTCAGTGTAGAACAGTTCCCTTGCTGAGAGCACAAAAATGTGAAGCTTTTGTGGAATGCAGAAAGGGGATAAAGACAATGTTCACATAAAAAACAGAGGTGTGGGTGACATGAAGATATTTTTCTTTGTCTCTGCACTCCATTCACAGCTTCATTTTTCTCCACCTCTCTCACCTCCAAGGCCATACTGTCTGTCCAGTGCAGTGGGATGCTTCTGCTGACACAGATGGAACGGCGATGATGTAGTGGTAGTGGAATTTCCAACTCCTTACACAACTCTGCATGTAAATATGYAGAGATGCTTTCTCTGCATATTTAAATGCACAGCATTTACACAAACTCTCTTCACATCCCTTATACATGCATATATGTCCTCTTTTTCTGAGTCAGGCTTTCAGACAGAACATCCTTACTGCCTTGTGCTTGCTGTTCATGTCACATTGGTCATCCCAGCAGATTTGTGGCTACTCTGCATCGCTGGAATAGGGCAGCCAACATGCACTGTGAAGGGAACCTGAGCAGCTGACAGGAAGAGAATTTACTTTTACAGAATCATAGAGTCACTAAGGTGGGAAAAATCAATGGGTCCACCCATTAACCCAGAACTGCCAAGCCCAACACTAAACCATGTCCACAAGTGCCACATCTACATGTCTTTTTAACCCTTTAGATTAAAAATAAAAATTCCTAATATCCAATCTAAACCTCCCCTGGGACAACTTGAGGCCATTTCATCCTGTCACTAGCTACCTGGGAGAAGGGACTTGTCCCCACCTCACTACAACCTCCTTTCAGTTGTAAAGAGTGATAAAGTGTCCTTTATGGTATTTTTACATGCAGTGCTCCATGTGAAACAGCTATGTAGCTGTAATGGGCCAGTCTTATGCCATTTACAGAGCTGTTTAAACAAAATCCTGCCAACCTGAAACACTTAATTCTGGCTGCAATTAAATTTGATATCTACCTGCAGCCACTGCTGGAATCTTATGGCTTTTCCAGTGACTGCTAATGACTGATGAGGTGCCCGAGATGAGCTATTCCCTGGGTTGTAAAGCCCRCACACTGCTATTGCTATTGATCTTGTTAACATAGATTTTGGTGAGTGCAATTGAATATGCTGCCTTGAGATCTCCAAAATGATTTTTTCAGTGGATGCTAATCTGGAGCTACCAAAAAACCCAGAGGTACAGGAAAGGCAGATTATGTTCTGCAAATCATACATTGGGATCCAGCCAAGTACAAAAGAAACTGAACAAGAGCCACAGTCAGACCTTTGAAGGTAAAACAGTGTGAAACATTTGCTTCTGTTAAAAATACTCCAACTGCTTTTTTTTGTGTGTCAGTCTTCCTGCAAAATCATTTGCCTCTGTGGCTTTTTTTCCCCCCAGCTCTGGACACAAAATACACACTCTGGATGGCTGCCAAAATGGTGAGGCAGCTTCTCTTAGATTGCTTAAAAAGGACATCTGAGCATTATCAGTTGGATTTTGTCATGCAGTGAGGGGAATATAAGGTATTTCTGCTTCCCCAATGGTACAGCCTCTTGCAATACTTCAAGCAGGCTGTGTTTTCATAGCTTGTTTTCAGAAGGAGCTGGATTATTAGCTAGCCAGAAAACTAAAGCCAAGCTGGTTATCTCATGCAGCTTGCAACATTGCTGAGAAGCCAGTTCCCTTGCGGCTAAGATTTTCCAAAGATACAGATTACTTGAATGCCCTAACATCTCTCATATCTGAGTGGCCTCCACAAAATATCTCAGAAAGTCTGTTTTTGGAAAAACTGTGCTCCTCTTCTGYGAAATTGAACCTTTCTCAGTTGTCACAATGTAAATGGGCAGAAACAAAAATCACAGACACTTAAAAATCTTGGCTAAGTTATTCTTTGACCTTACAGTTATTATGCATGTTTAAAAGACCCTGTAAATTTGTTTGAATTATTAGAATCTATGAGCATTAATCCTGAAGCCTCATCAGACTTGTCTTATTTAGATGTGGATTTAAGCAAGCAAATAAGAACCTCTTTAATATGGAAATTGGGACCACTTCAGCAGAATTATCAATGCTGACTTTAGCTTATTTCCTGAGGTAAACATGAGTGGTATCTTCCCTCTTCCATTAACTTTCTAGTTCCTCAATAAAATATTCTAGAGAATTAGATTTTTCTCTGTTGCCAGTTTGAACAGGAAACATTTAGTGCTGGTGAATAGTAAGTATTTTCCATATGCAAATTTGCTCATTTGCTGCCCCTTACTTCTTGTTAAGGGAAAGGGTCATTTATTCTGCTTAAAGCTTTCCTTCAGAGCTATTCAAATTAACAACATGCTAAGTGTTTTACTGAGGAGGGTCTATAATTTCCTCAGCCGGTACAGCTGGAAAATCGACATTTATTTATTCTCTGCTCAGAAATTACTGGTACAGAGACATACATTTGCTATGTAAAATACATTGTTAGTTTCTCAGCATGTATCATGATTCTGGGTCAGAGTTAAGAAGGTTAATGAAATATTTAAAGTGAATTTTTGCATAGCTTTTCTTTCAGTACTGCAATGGATAAACCACAAAGCTAAGAGCATGTTTATGTGAGGTATTTCATCTGCTGTTTTCATCCTATAGAATGTATAGAGGCTATTATCAAGATGTTCTTACACCACTTGAATGAGATTAGGCTCTTTATAAATACTCTTTTAAAGGCAAATTTGAAATTTGCTTCTAAGGTTGTATTGATGTAGTAATAAGCAGCAGAGCTGGTGTCTCTCCGAGTTTGCATTGATTTATACTATTTTTGAGGCCAAATTGGCTGTAGTTGCTTTTGGGCTTGAGATTTTTAGAGGAGATGCACCCGTGTCACCCTTGTTAGTCCAAAATTCAGTGGAGCTCAAGGGCTCTGAGTATGTTGTGTACATCAAAGGCAGTATTTTTGACTAGGTCCCCTGGTCCAAGACATCCAGACCAAGGCATTGTGAAATGTTAACTTTTGTCTTCCTCTCAGAGCTCCTTGAGCAATGGAATTTCTTGAATGGCATCAAAAGAAGTCAGACCCAGATGTGGACTGTTCTTGCTTGATATGGCAGGAGTGAAGCTAGCTTTCTGTAGCTTCCCATGCTGCAGTGAGAGAAGGATAAAAAACTAAGGTGTTAGAACGTTGTGAAATTACACACAAATAAAGCAGTGGATATATTCAAAAGGGCTCTTTGCAAATAAACAAAAATGTTACCACTTTGACACAGCCAGGCTTGAAAAGAACATGCCAAGCTCAAATAACAGCTGTACCCACTGGAGCTGGAATCAAAACAATCTGGTCCACTTCATTTTCTAGTTCACAAACAAGGATTTTGGTTGATAAAAATGCTCTTAAGCCTTTTTAGCTGTGTGGTAGATACGAGATTGCTCCAAAGTGGCTTTAGAGGAGCAGGCCWTACTGATGGAGCATGGCAACAGTTTGACTTTTTTCTAGGCAGTGAGCTTGGCGCCTGCTGATCAGGTATGGAAGAATAGAATCCTAGAATGGGTGGGAAGGGACCTTTGAAGATCACCTCATTCCAACCTCCCTGCCATGAGCAGGGACATCTTCCTGCCCTTCTTTCCTTCCAGCTTCCAGCCCCATCCAGCCTGCCCTTAAAATTTTCTAGGGCTAGGGAATCTACCACTTCTCTGTGTCAGTGTCTCATCGCCCTCACAGTAAATTTCTTCCTAATATCTAATCTAAACCTGCCCTACTTCAGAAATTCCATTTCTTCTTGTGCTGCACTACATGGCCTTGTCAAAAGTTTCTCTCAAGCTTTCTCATAAACCCTCTTTTACTGGAAGGCTGTAATAAGGTCTTTTTGAAGTCTTGTCTTCTCCAGGCTGAAAAACCTCTTCTCTCAGCCTTTCCTCACAGGAGATGCACTCCAGCCCTCTGATCACTTTTGTGGCCCTTCTCTTGACCTGCTCCAACAAGTCCATGCCTTTCCTCCACTGATGACTCCAGGGCTGGATGTAGTACTCCAGGTGTGGTCTGAGCAGAGTGGAGTATAGATATGAGAACCATCACTACAAACCAAACACAGTCTGAAAAAAACCTCAGGAGTCTAGATATCTGTTTTATATCTATTCTTCATTTAGAGTCAGAAGCTGCCATCTTCAGTGAACTCATCATTAGCAGGATGAGAATTATATGGGACAAGTTTCTGACCCTGTTTCTGCTGTGGTAAAGCTGAAGTGGTTCTGACTATTGGGATGTTTTGCCATGGATGAGCACTTTTGGGCATTTAACTGTTTATTTTGTTCCTTCAGCAGAATCACTGTTGTCAACAGCAGCCAAGCATGGCCTCAGCTCTCTGGTTATTAGATAAAGAAGACAAGATTGCAGTTTTGGGGGAATTTGACACACACACAGCACCACTAATCTTCTCACAGTGGTGCAGTATAGAAAGATAAACTGTCATGGTTATAACAGTAGAGGAACCTGGCATCTGAGACAGAGATGGTTTAACTTGTGTATTTTTAGAGGCATCACAATCTATTTATTTGGGAATTTTTTGGATTGTTTTTATATTTTAAAAATCTGGAAATCAGCTTCCTCCTTTCTTGCAGCAGAGAATTTTTCAGCAGTTTCATCAAAATAAATATACAGCATGGGATCTTGAACAGATATGGTTTTCTTCAGGATATGTGTCAGAAATTGGAGTTAACATGTAGCAACGACAGAAATAAATGAAAATTCAACCTTAAATGGTGGACAGAATTCTTTAAAAATGGGTTAAGACCCATTTTTTGTTTACTTCACGTAAGACCTACACAAGTTCTCCAGTCTCTTTTCCGGGATAAATGTAAACCAGACAAACTCTTTTTAAATCTTCTGCAGTTATCGTGAAGCAACAAAGAATGACATCAGGCTTAAAAATCTCTTCCTAGATTATCACCTGAGAAACATCTTGCTAAAACAAAAATTTTGCCCACCAGATTTGAGAATTTGGGTTATTTGTAATTGCAAATAACCCAGCCATGCTAGTTGGGGCTCTCAATATTTTTACCATTATAACTGGATACGCACAACAAGTCAGTGTGCGCCTCAGCAAAACTGGATGACAGGAATCCACCAGCTTAAAAGGAGTATTGCATTACACATAAAAGGGAAAAACCTGCTAGTTGTAAATGGTTTCATTTGTATCTCACAGCAAATTAGGTTCCTTCAAAATCTCCTCAAGGGAGTGTGGCATCATGAAGCCTTTCATCAGGGGCCCCAGACTGGGCTCTGCTTCCAACTTCAGAAGAACAGAACAAACATCCTCCTTCCACTGAGCCGGATGTTTTCCAAAGGTAGAACAAGGTATCCTCTGTACCTCAAAGGGAGGAAGGATCACATAACACCAGGCATAAATGTGAAGTTACCAGTTTTCACAGGCTTTTTTATTATTATTACTTTTTTTAAACCAGGAAGCTTTCCCACATCCCAGTTAGAGCTATGAAGTTCTATGGGTTTCCTCTGCTTTGGATGTACTGACATTCAAATCCCAGACTCTCAAACACAGTCATTATGTGCTGGGCACCTTAGCAGAGAGTGAGTGGCTGGTAGATCATTTCACTCTCATAACAGCTCTATAACAAGTACAGAAATGGTGTATGTGGAAAATTATTTATCAGGAAGCATTTGATGTATTTTTAGGTTCTCCTTTAAAGCAATTTAGTGGCTGGAAAGCAAGGGAGAGGAGATCAAGTCCCTGGCACACTGTCGGTAACTTCTCTGTAGACTTCAGCTTTGGAACCAGCCACGCATGAACTTTTTCAGAGTTGTCAGCAATTCAGATCAAAATTGAAGCATCTTATGACACCATACGAGGAACAGTTCCTGCCATTTTCTTCCCGTAACTCAATAGCCTGTTGTTAATCCTGTGTCAGGCGTTTAAACAGGCTGCCTAGGGAAGTGGTGGAATATCTGTCCCTGGAAGTATTCAAAAGGCATGTGGATGTGGCACTTGGGGACAACATTTCATGTTGAACATGGTGGTAGTGGGTTAATGGTTGGACACTACAATTTTAGAGGTCTTTTCCAACCTGGACAATTCCATTATTCTAATCAACTGAACAAAAGTTTGTATGAACTTTGTCCTATATTGATCACTTTCCAGAATGAAACAGCTTGGAATTCTTGTTGTAGACTTCACCAGGAGCATGGAACAAAGCAGAGCAAGGGGCTTTTTCTCTAGCAAACTTCCTACGTTTAAATTGCTCACATTCTTCTGGACTTCTCTGTTCTTACTTTAATGGTTTTGCATGTTTTGCCTGTGTATGCAAAATACTTAGATGTTGTCTAAAGCATTCTGGAAAATTAATTTTTTCATTCACGCCCAAGAGAGGAAAGGGCATGATCAGCTCAAAGGATTAATAAAAAGGAATTTGAAGTTATTCACCTCCTAAAGATTCACTTCTAGGCTGCAGGTTGTAATGATTTCAAGACTGGCCAGTGGCACACTGAAGAATGTTTCACACTTGTGTTCCCATTGACCTACATGTGAATGTCTGTCACAAACCTCAGACCACATGGTGTTTTCTATAAATTTTTGCACATTTCCGAGATATTGGACTAAAAAATGAATGGTGTGGAGATGATCTACACGTTTATGTGTGGAGGATTTGTCTCAAGGGCAGAAGAAAGTAATTTTATAGGTCTTTGTGATTCATTTATTGTCTTGATAATGAAAGTTGTTTTCTCTTTTACATCTGTTGACCTGTTGATCAGATTTTTTAGGCTACAGATCTCGTAAGCTCATGTTTACAGAATAATGAGTCATTTTAGACATTGTAGAAACAAGAACTGCATAACCAGCGGCAATGGAAGCTTTAATATCTCTTCCACCACATTGATACTTTAGTAAAGCCTTTGACACCAGTTCTTACAGCATTCTCCTGGAGAAATGGCTGGGATAGGTGCACTGTGGGTTAAAAACTGTCTAGATGGCCCAGTCTGGTGGGGAATGGAGTTACATGCAGTTGGCAGCCAGTTACCAGTGGTGTTCCCCAGGGCTCAGTCCTTTTTAACGTCTTTATTGRTGATCTAGATAGACATGGGGATTGAGTGCACCCTCAGTCAGTTTGCAGACACCAAGTTAGGTGATAGTGTTGATCTGCTGGAGGGCAGGAAAGCTCTGCAGAGGGATCTGGACAGGCTGGATTGATGGGCCAAGGCCAGTTGTGTGAGGTTCAATAAAACAAAGTGCTCAGTCCTGCCCTTGGGTCACAACAACCCCAGGCAGTGCTACTGGCTTGGGGAAGAATGGCTGGAAAGCTGCCCAGCGGAAAAGGACCTGGGGTGTTTGTTAGCAGCAGCTGACCCTGAACCAGAGTGTACCCGGGTGGCCAAGAAGGCCAATGACATCCTGGCCTGTATCAGCAACAGTGTGGCCAGCAGGAGCAGGGCAGGGATTGGGGCTGTCCTCCTCTACTGAGCACTGGTGAGGCTGTACCTTGAATGGAAAGGACAGAACAGACCAAGAAGCACTGATAAAGAACAGACCTTTGGCTCAGCCAGCTTCAGAAGATAATCACAAGCTTTCTGGAAGCCAATTTAAGTGCCATGCCAGAACACAGTCTAATTTTGCTATTAAGCCCTTTGCCAGGAAATAAACTATTTCATTCAAAATGTTATTGCATTAAGCAGAAATGACTAAGGCTGAGATTCTGCGATCCAGTTCATGCTGAATGTCACCTCACTTGACAGGCAGATCTTAAGTAACAAAAAAGGCATTCAAAAAGCAAGCTTTTAATTCAGTTATATTTTTAGCTAGGCCCTCCTGCTTATCTCTAGATATCTTGTTTCTTATCAGAATGAGTTAAAGCTTCATGGAGCATAAGGTGAAGGAAAGCTGAGCTGCTGTGGTGCATGACTTTATATACTGAGTAGGATCAAATGGGTGAGAAATTGGTGATGCTGGACAAGAAATAAGATCCTCATCTCTTCACAAAGCAATGCCCAAGTGTGGTAGTAAGCAGAATCTATTGAAAAAATACAAAATACAAATGTATTCATAAATAATTTAAAGAGTTTGTTTTACTCTGACTTCTACAATTGGAATTATTCGCAAGTTGTTGGATGGCAACCAGATTTTTTTTCACAAGAAGGCCATTTCATTGTTCTGCTCAAAAAATTTCCGTCATTCAATTAGGGAGCTGAAACAATGTCTTGGACAAAAATGACATGTTCTCTGCTAAGCAAACAAAACCCAAAACCAGCTCAGTGGTTTTTTTCCATTAAAATCGCTGTCTTTCTCCAACTGGCTATCCCAGTTTAAATCTTAATGGATGTGAGGATCAGCAGTTTCTGTCTCTGTCAACTCAAAGAAAAATAGAGCTGCTGATCTGGCCCAGGTAGCCTGTAGTGAAGAATGGATCCCTTTTGCAGTGAAGATAAAGCCTTAAGGAAGCGGCCACACAGTATGAGTAATGGATAAGTATGCAAAGAAATGATTCACAAATAAGCCATAGTCTGAGAGTTATTAATTGATTTACTCACTGGATTCTGACACACACCACATTTTTCAAGATTTCCTAACCAAAAAAGGTATCCTATTTGTGGCAGATTTTACCCAGAACTTTAGAGTGCCTAGAAAGAACAGCATTGCTCTGAATTTTGGGTTTTTAAAATGGAAATTGAATTGAAAAACCTCCCTTTGTATGAAACATGAGGATTTGACCACTTTTTTATCGTTATGACTACACCACTTTTCACAGAAGTAGGGTGTTAACCTCTGAAATGTGGCTGTGTTCCAGCTCAGATGTTTTTCTTTCTTCCTGGATTTTCTCTGTAGTTTCAGCTGGATGACGTATTGCTCACTTCCCTTCCTTTGTGTAATCCTGGTGGCACAGAATGGGAAAGACTGCTGTGTTTCCCCTACAGAGATCTCCTGCTGTTGAAATGCAGCTAGTGAGGGATATGTGCACAAGGTGAACTGCAGCCACACTCTTCAAGGCACTCAAGAGAAGCTGCATATCCATGAGGCAGACTTTGCCCCCAGTTTACTAAGCTTGCTGTTACCCTCCTTGGATGACAGCAATGCAGAAATAGGGAGTGGTGTTATCCTGAGCATTGTTCATTGTCCATTCTTTACCCAGAAAACACAGGTTATTTTTATCAAGCCTTAGAAGTGACAGAGAGGATCATGATTAGCTGATGAAAGTCAGCAATTCTGCAGCATAATAAAAGATAAAAAACCCCAAGGGGACAAACAAACTGTAGGTGACCTATCTCTATGATCTGTAAAAGTAATCTTGAAGAATTAAAAAGAAGTCCGCTCCGGACTTCCACTCCTCTCTTTTACATTAAACCTTTTGCTTTTCCATGAGTAAGAAAATCTTTAACATCTTTCTCTGCCATGGTGCCTTGTCAGTAAGTGGTGCCATTTGCAAGCAAAGGCATATTTCTCACATATTCCCACAGCACTGTTCTGAAGTTTACTCTTTTATAGGCAGGAATCTGAGACAGGCCTTTCCTAAGGGTCTCTAGAAGGTCTGGGCTGGCATTTTTCTACTGTACTACAATCTCCTTCTTAACACAGCTACATATCTGGGCCTGACATGAGCTTGGTTGTTACTTTGGCAGTCCACAACTAAATAAAGGATGAAGAAGAACTTGGGATGATTTTCTGACCCTAAAGAGCCATTCAGTAAAACCAGGAAAAAGTACATCTTGATATTGCTAATATTTCATAGGAAATCCATCTCATCCCAAGATCTTACTTTTATAACCTTTCAGAATTTCTTTGCATAGTATAAAAAGAGAAACAGTCTTAATTCTTAATTGAGGATAACTTCTAAATCTGTTTCAAAGACGTAGTGGGGCAATACCTTTGAATTTAAATGCTTCAAACTTCTGAAAAAGCYAGATATGATATTTGCAGCTGAGGCCCACCTCTGCTGTGAAGAAAGCCCATTTCACCAGTGTGATTTTATTTTTAAAAGCAGTTTTCCTGGCAGGCTTCTCTGCCTTCAGCCGATTACGTAAACTCCTGACATATGCAGACCAGTTGAGGCCATTTTCTCTATTAAATTCAAACCTTGTTTTAGAAGTGCAATTTTAACATGTTGTTCTTTCTGAAATATTCCACAATATGTGCTTTCACGTTTGGTTATATAACATTACATTCTTTTGCAATAATAAAGCCGAGTGTATTTTGGAATTGTTCACAGACTGAAGCAGTTTAGCACATGGGACACATCCAGATGTGAAAAAGTTCTGTGGCTTGGCTAGACATGTTACTAAACCTTTTCTCAGACATCCAAATGATGCTCAGGATGAATTTAGATTTCCTTTCTGAAAGGCACCTAGCACTTTCCTAGTATGCACAGGGAGAAACATCCTATTTCTGATGCTGGGCTATTGCAGTTGAACATAAAATATATTTTACTTAATGTTAATTCAGTAATATGCTAAAACTGCTCATAAGCCTCACTTAGGTACTTATATAGCCTGCTAATGGCCTTGATACAGGAGAATACACAAATAAAAATGCTGTATTGAATTGAATGTCTTCAAGCTTCAGCCTAGAGGCAGAGATGACTGAGAGTAATGCAATAAGAAACCTCTGTTTGGTAGGATTTCATGTAAAGGCAGATTTTTCCAAATTCATAGGTAGATGCTTAAATATAAGCCACAAGGGGATCTGCTATTCTAACAGAATAAATACATTAATTTGTGAGTATGAGGGGGGCTTTTCTGTTTCAAGAAGCTGATGAGGGGATGTGACATAAGAAGGGCTACTGCGATACAGCACCCCCTTGGGTGGAGATGGGCAGCCCCTGTGCTGCAATGAAACACCTCTTTTATCTGAAGGCATTTTCATGACCCTGTGAAACTGGAGGCGATTCAGGCCAAAGCTGTGGTCTGCATCCCCAAACAGAGATTTGAGAGATGCTACATAGCTCTCTCTGCCAAGGGTGTGACATCACTGACATGAGTTTTGGCACAGGGGATCGCTTGCCCAGATACCATCCATTGTCTCTGGCTGCATTATCATGTGTTGCCATGCCCACAGCAGCTACATGATCTGCACATTCAACTGCTATAGAACACTTCTTCACCCCAGCCCTGCACTGTCATCAGCACAAATTTAACCTTATGACCTTACAGGATAGATCCTGCAGGACATACATATATGGATCCTGTTTTGTCTCTGCACAAGGGAAAATTCTGTGGACCTCAGGGATTTCATTACAACCTTCATGTGCCACTCATTGTTCTGGTCCTTCACTGGGCTACTTGATACTTGTTTTATCTATGGCCTGGGGATGAGAGAGGATAAAAGTTCTCCACTAGGATCAAATAATCTGCTTCAATTGGCTTATTCCAGTCTCAGATTCTGGTCTGAATCAGTCAGGACCTGACCCATTAACTGAACAGTGTTTCTGTTAGTATGAGACAATGGGTCTATGTCAACAGTGTGCTGGTTTGGCTTTACATCACATTGAAATCAAAGCAGTCATCATGTCATCAGCCTGTAGAAACAAAGTGGTGAGTTCATCCACAATAGTTATTTAAAATCTGTCTTTTTTTTTTTTTAGCTGATTTTGATGGAAAACTCTGGGCTGACTGCCTTTGAGTTTGCTTTTTTATGTTGTTGTTCTGCTTCCTGGTTATTATTGACATCCCATCATTATCCAAATACTTTCTAACCACAGGAATTAGTGCAGCTACAAACTCTTTTTTTTGTTTGTTTCTTGTTTCTCCCCTTTGCTTGTAACTTATGAATATTTATTTGTAGAGGCCAAATGTCATGTCACAAAGTGTTTTCTATCCTTTCCCTGCATATAGGCACAATACAGTGATTTACCATGAAACCACAGAGTTTAAATTCATTGCCTTGCAGCATTTATTGTTTTATTTATCAACAGAATTCTTATTTATCCATTCAAAGGTTCATCCTGGCACAATTCAGTTTGTTGCAGTGGTGAGATTCTAATTCAAATGTTGAGCTTTGGGTTTCTTTATCAAAGAATTATTTTCCAAACATGCTTATCACCAAATACCCTTCATTTGCAGCTGCAAGTTATCTGGGTGGGAAATAAGAGACAACTTAGAAGTGCATGCCAGACCTGTTTTATTTGCAGATGTGCCGTGTACACAGAATTCCCACCTGGTCTTTGCCAGCAGTAAAAGAAGATGTATAGTAATGTCTGTACTTGGCTTTCCAATGCTGAAAGCTTTCTTTTCATGGAAAAAAAAGTCTGGACATTTCATGCACTTATATGGTATTTTGTAGCCTAGTACTTTAGAGCCAGAGGAAATGTACATGTCCAAGAGAGTTTGCTGGATACACAGACAGTATTCTTGGAACTAGACTTAACTGTAATCATTAGGGAGAGAGATCACTTTGTTGCTTTCCTTATGCTAGCATAGCCAATGTGCTATGCAGTTTGAACCTCTAGCCTCCTCCTCCTCCTCCAGAGCAGGAAGCTTTCCATTCTGAAAGCAACAATTCCATACATGATAGATTGATGAGCAGCACTTGTACACAAAAACACACAGAGTTTTGTTCTTTTTGCCCTTTATCCCTGAGAAGCTTCACACTCACATGTATAATAATCTGCCATCTCTGTTCTTGAGGATTACAGTCACTACTCCACATCTGCTCCCATGGCTGAGTCATCTCACCTAACATTAGGCATCTCTAGCATAGATGTCTACAGCTAAACCAGGCACTGAAGAGAAAAACACACTTGCACGGACCAACATTAGGGATCTTTTTATTCAAAACTGGCCTGTGTTAGATGTTTAACCTAGATAAAATGGATTTTGTCTTAAAATTCATTAATAGATCTTTACCATTCATGAAGGAAGCTTGGGTGACTGGTCTGGATTTATATATATACGTTATAGTGGCATCCAAGCATTGTCCTTTCTGTTCAAAGTAAAACCTCATATTGATTTGACATCTTCAGTGGGTGTGTAATGGGTTTATATTCCATCTGACCAAGGAAGATGTTCCAGCCTTCACTACCAAAACCTGATTTGCACTCTTTTCATCACTGTGTACTGTACACAATCTTGTCAGTCAGACTCATATGCTGGATATCAATTTTGACTTCTTTGACCTCTTTTGAATTCATTTAAATACAGATTCAATTGTTTAGGTTCCTCTAAAATACATCTCATCAGCAGAAATTGTGTGCAAGTTTTATGTCTTTTGCATGAGCAAGATGCAGAAATTGTCTAAAATTCAACTACTAAAGAGTATGAAACTTTACTCAGAATATGGATAACTCTTAGCTGTGCAGTCCTTATGTACAATCCATACTCTACTTGCATAGCCACATCTGTATGGTTTGGCTGATTTCCCCTTCTGTGTTCATCAAAACTCAGTTGTATCCCTTTTCTCAGGTTAACAGCTTTTCTGTCCTCTCTTCCTATCATGCATACTGAAAGAGTGACTCCTGGTTTTGCCACATATTTGCCATGTTAAAAAAAAATATTCCTATTAATGATCTCTCAGACTCATTCATTGTTCTAATTCAGATTCCTTCTTGCAGCTCTCCTTGGCTATGATAGCTAGAAAATTCTTGGCAATCCATGCTGTCTGGCTGGCTAATGCAGTTGCATCACTTCCTCACTCTCCATCTAGGTCTTTTGTATTTTGTCTTGGATTTAGATTCTAAAGCTATTTGCCCATATGTATACAGTATTGAGCTCAACTTCTGCTAAGCCACTACAGAATAGAAATATTAAGGTATTAGTAAAAAAAATAATAACACTGAAAAAAATTTGAAAACGTAAGGGTAAATAACATTTCACAAAAGCTTTCCAGTGGAGATTTGCACTGTCCTCTTTCATAAACACTAACACTATGCTTCCTTTGTTAGAAAATCTTTATTCTTCTGGTTTTGATTCTTTCATGCTTTTAAGCTGAAAAGCTTCAGCTAGATTCTGAAGCCAACACTGTTGCAAGCATGCAGACCTTTGGCAAAGTTCTTGTATTTTGTTTTTGTCTGTAAAATACCATGCTTTAGAATAAAAGATCACCATCATTTTGCTCAAGTAAGGCAGAAAACTTCCAGGCTGTAGCAGGTTTCTACCATCTGCTGCTCAGACATTAAGGATTATACTTCAAGTGGACATTGGTGACACAAGATTTATTGATAGTCTTTTGTTGGATCAGCTGGTATAGTTTGAAAAGTTAGACAATTTTCAAAAATATTACCCCTTTGTATGTCCCAAAACTTAATGTATAAAGAAAACCTCCTCTGGTTCTATGGAGTAGCTGACAAGAGCTATCATAGCCTGGGAACCCACAGAGAGCAGTAACAGCTGTGATTACAGTCTCAGGACATAAATATCCTTTTTTGAAAATGTTCTTCTAGACCTCCTATCCTTCCCTCAAACAGCCCTCTCCTTTGAAACCAGAGTGTCATTTAAAGAGATACTGTTTCTTCAGGTCTTCTGCTTTGTGTGGTGTCTCACCTCTGTGTTATCTCCAGTGAAATCTCAGTCAGGTGATAACAGATAGAAGAATTATACTACTGCATGTCAGTAATTAATAATAATGCAAATATCTCTGAGACACAAGAATTATGAATTCATTGACCTTCTTTTTCCAAACTGTATGAAAGCTAGTCACTGTCAGGATGAAAGAGCAGTCATTTGGAGAACTATCTCATGTGCATGTCATCATTAAGCACTTACTTATGCCTTAATAAAATATTTGGCCACACAGACTGGCTGAAGGGAGCTACCTAGAATAGAATATAGATGGCTATAGGTGTTCCATCGGGAATAAAAGTCTATGCAAAGCTCTGTCTCAGTGGAATCAGTCAGCAGTCCTTCTGAAATCTGCCAGCCTTCTGAGGCACCTCAACAAATTTGCCTTATCTTGTATGTCCTGTTCCTCTGGATAACTGTTTTCTGCTCTGTGCTAAACATGCCTTGTGTGCTGAGAAATGCTGTTGATCTGGCGTGGTACCTGAAAGGTTTTGCATATGGGCAGGAATGTTTTGCTCTGATAAAGAAAGGGCTGCAGATGCAAGAATATCGATTCTCAAGAAAAAGGGAGGAGAGTATCTRGTGCAGTGGAAATAACCCTCCTTTTCCCACGGACAAGAGAAGTGTTTAATAGTGCTCAGCACCAGCTCTACCCATTATTTTGTCTGTGAGGAGCACCTCATCTTCACCTTGGTGATTTATCATCCACATGAGCAACTTTTACAAGAGGCAGTGAGCTTATCTGAGGTTAAGACATTTGGTTGCAGAGATTGTTGCTTCTTCAAGTCTGTTGATCCTGACATTTTGGCAACATCTGTACATGACTTTATCTATTACAGCTCCAGGACTGTCACTTCCCTTCTCTTCACCAAGGTCTTGATTTGATACAGTGTCTGTGCAACACTACGAAATTTGTCACCTTTATGTAACACAGCAGTGTTCCAAAAGGCAAATCTTTTTCAATTTATACTTGAAACTTTCAGGCTTTATTTAATAGGATCCACTCAACAGGGGTCTGTTCACATCAAGTATGAAAGTGGCCTGAGAAACACTAAAGACTGTAATATTGAGCCCTCGGTTAACCTCTTCTTTTTTTTTTCCTTTTACAATTTTAAGATTAGTCTTGGATTGCATTGCATCCTTTTACAACACTCATAGCCAGGCACATAAGACCAAAATCAGGACATCCTAAATTAAATGTCTAAACAAGAGTGGATAGATGGTGCTGCCTCCTCCGCTGACTGCACATGGACCCCAAGGGGATTAGCTGAGACAGTCACCTCTGCTGTGGACAAGGGGCACTGGGGGCAATCTAACTTGCCTGAAAGTACCTGGAAGCACTCAAGTAACTGTGTTCCAGCACAGAGTATGCATGATGACAGTTGCTGTAGGACAATTGCCTCTTTGTACTGCCAATGAATTAAGTTTGTCCCTACAGCTCAAGCAGCCTGAGCAGTCAAGCAGATAGGTGAAGTTTCACAACAGTTCTACATGTGCAATATACAGGGAGAATAAATTAGGACAACCTTCCATCAAACATCTGCTTAGCTTTACAGCCTATATACATAATGTTTTGCATAGGACATATAGGAAATGTAATGGTAAATTGCCTGTGAATCCTGTTCATGGTGCAGTTAGGGAATGGGTGGAACGTTAAAGGATGAGAAGACAGTGCAGAGAAAGAAGGTTATTTTTTAGCATCAGTTTCCTTCCAAAAATATGCTGGGAAATGCAGAGAATGGGAGAAAAAAAAAGAGGTTATCAGCACATATTAAGGAAGGAAGTTACAGGAATGTAGAATAAATGGTAGCATGACTGAAAAACTCTGTAGAGTCATTGCAGAGATTTGAAAGAGTTTAAGATTCAATGAGACACCAATAAAACTATATAGCACACTTGAATGCTCATCCAGTGTTTTAGTATTGAGAGGACAGGGGAATCAAAGTTTATTTTATGTCTGGAAACTTCAATACTGGTCTCTGAAAAGGAACATCAGCAGTATGTTCTTCCTTTAACTTTCACTGCTCTCTTAGGTGTAAAACAGCCCAGTGATTGCTCTAGTGGAAGATCCTGGCTGGATTTAGATGAAGCTTTTCTAGCTCACTCTCTCCCTCCTGAATGTCTGTATTGTGCAGATGAGCACAGTGTAGAACATCCTTTAGGAAATGCTGATTCATACTGGCAAGCCCACATAGCAGAGATTTTCCCAGTCTTATCCACTGTAATCTTTCTGGAGCAGATGCCCTGCATGCAGAAAGCAGAATAAGAAAAATATTCTCTGCCAGAGTCAGCTGGTGGTGGAAGAAGTGGCCAGTGCTGCCTGTGTCATCACATCTCCCCACCAAAGTGGCTATCCTTTCTTCTCTTTTAAAATACCAACTTCATGGGTTTCTCCTGATGAAGCAGTAGGAATACATTTCTGACTCACTTAAGTGAAAAAGGGACAACTTGGCTTAAAAAGTTTAAATAATTCATTTTCACAATCTAGGTCACTTTGCCAGAGAGATGGGTTTGGAAGTGCCTACATAAACAAGTCATCTGACAAATATGAAGGGCCAAGAATACATGGAAGAGAGGCAACATAGAAAATTTGGGAGTGATAACTTCTTCCTGTGTCACAGCTGAATCTAGAGGAAGGTGTCAGCTCACAGACTGAAACTGTGCCACTCAGAAAGGGCTGATGGACACAGCTAATAGTGAAACCATGCTTCGGTGTCTGGGATACTGGTTAAGCTACAATTCAAAATGGAATGACACCCTAGAAAGATGATACCAATATGACAAACCCTTAGACATCTTTTGAAAAGGAAATTTATTTTTCAGCCTTATATTATAGTACTCTAAATCCATCAACAAAATGAATGAGGAAGAATCAGGAGACAGAAAGTTGGACTTGAATGAGTCTTTGAATAGTTAAGCCATCCAAGAAAAGTAAAATATTACCAGAGGCCAGAGATGAGAAAAATCAGTAATTACTCCACCCATGTTCATCACAGCCAAGAGTTAACAGAGTAGCCAAAAGTTTGGAGTAGAAGCTGCAACAGTCAGCATGGCAATGCCAAATAGCAGGCAACACTCCAGTCCTGGCAGCTTGGTGTCCCACAGCATTTCCCCTGAAATCATGTGTTATATAGACTTGGCAGTGATGGTGGGGCAGTGTTGCCTATTCTGTCACAAATGCCAGAAGCAATGCTATCCCCAGATCTGTTCTGGGGAGAAGGACTAAAGCAGAGAACAAATGCTCTTATTACTTACCACGACGCTTCCAAAGGAAGAGCATCATAAAGCACACTTCAATGCAAAAAAAAACCCCAAGAAACTACCCAAACTAAACTCTTGCTGTGTAATAACAAAAACAACTTGTATTATTGCCTGTAAAATGAGGGCTACTCATATTACATTCCTTGTTTGAAGTGGTGACCATGGATATATTTATGAATGTTCGTTTCTGATCTGGAAAGAGGTGAGAAGCAGGAAGGCAAAACCTGCAGACTAGCCAGTATTATTTCAGGAAAGAAAGACCTGGAGACAGAGCAGAAAGTTTTTGAAGGAATATTCTGAAATAATGTGCTCAGCTTGGCYACTGGGTCTAATAAAGGATATAGTTAAAAGAAAAAGGTTGAGAGATGGGCAGTAAGACTCATAAGAATGGAAAACCATGGGTATTAAAGGAAAAATACTAAAACTTAATTTTAGTAGCAGGACAACGAGAGGAGACTATGATGAATTGCATGAAATGAACACTTAAAAGAGGCACATTGGGATTCTTCCATTCATGTTCTTTTCACAGAACACCATTCACAGAAAGAGAATAGCAGTGAACATGAAAGGAAGGAGGGAAATATTATTTCAAACACTGTGCAACCCCACTGACTTACAAGGTACTACAGTGAGAGACTAGCTGTTCTTAAAAGAGAATTTTTTATTTTTTAATTAGTATTTTCTGTCTATTTCCATGAAAAATGGAAACATTCTCATTTAAAGGAATAGCAATGAAACTGTGGTATGGAAGAGATTTAAACTCTAAAATTCCATGGCATGAATGCAGCCAAACTATAAGTGAAACTGAAACAAGGTAAGTAAATCTGTTTTGATTGTTTGTGGCAGCTGCCTGTATTCCAACATCTATTTAAAAAATAAAGCTATGCCAATATGAGCTATAATAATTCCTGGGATTAGATTAGAAAATAGAGATGTGCAATTTTTTTTTTTTTACTCAACACCTTCTGAGACTTCTCTTTCTGGAAAAGTGACACCAGCTTTTGGTAAGAAATTTATTACTTTACAAATTGCAATGAATCAGAACTACAGTGAATATGAAATGAACATGCACAAGGGGAAGACAGATGATCATAACCAGCAGTCTGATGGCCAATGCCTGTTTAGCTTCTGTGGGAATCTGTGTATGAGCATGACTATCATTAAGATATTACATTTTCTTTAAATGTGTCCTTGGGCAAAACAAAACAAAGGCTAGACTAAGTGATCACCATTGTAACAACTCTTCAACAAAAACAAGGCAGTCTTTCTTTTATTTTCTAGCATTTAAACATCTCATTGTTGAGCCAAGAGTAAAATAATGCTGTTCTGAAGAAGCCTATACATTATCCTGATGTGCARAAGCTGAAGATTTAATCAAGGTTGCTGACTGAGGCCTTCTCCTTAAACCTCTAGTCTCCTGTAAGGTATTTATAATAGTGCCTGCATTTCAGTGAGTGTCTTCAGGGAGCATGAAATTAAGCTGATCTCCAGCTTTCTTTGTGGTCTGTAGTCCAAGATGTAGGCAGGACTCATTGCAATGACAGTTTGAAAATGCACGCCTAATATTACCTCTCCCATGTGTCTGTATTGTTTTGAACTTGACTTTATACATAAGATTATGAGCTTTAAGGTGGTTTTAGGTCTACAGATGAATTGTGAGGATGATGTTAACTGTGGCATTTTGCTATGAGGTCAGAGAAGCCTTGGGCTGTGACTCATGGGCACAGGCAGATGAAAAATGGCTGTAGGGGCTGACACCTATAACATGAACACAGATTTCAATGTCTTCCATTGCACTGACACTGGAATTTGTCCAGTCCCTTGATGAGCTGCTTCTGGGCACCAAGGTGCCAGGAAACTACTTCAGCGAAATAAATGAAAGTTTTCTCTGGATTTATTGCCTTGGAGTGGGGTCCTTGAGAGTCATATAAATAGGAGAGCTGGTGCTAGGAACAAGATGGGATGATATGGGCAGGGACTAATCAGGCTGGTTTAAATTGTCACYAATTGGGACCAAAGGTGGGCAATCGCCCCTGTGGATGGAGATCCTTTGCTGTGCTCAGCGGTGTTTGCTGCTGCTTCCAGACTCCTCCTCCCAACACAAGGTGCTGGTGCCTGACATCTGCTTGCAAAGCTACCCAGTGAGCCAGGACATTTCCCATTAAAATAATTAAGAAAACAAACTATTTGTGCTTGAAACAGGCTGGGAGACAGGTCTGACAGCACAAAGAGACAGGCAGCTCCAGAGGAGAAACATGGCAAGAGGTGTGGTGGGCTGGGCACACAGGATACTGGCAGCAAGTATGCTTGTGGTCATGGCTGCTTACCATAGGTATGCTGGTTTCTACACTTAAAAAGCTATGTTTTAGCTTTGAAAAATCAAAAAAATAGACCCCCCCCTAAAAAAACAAAACAAAACAATCCCCACAAAAAACAAAGATAAATTAGGAAGTGGTTTGATAACAAAACTTTTTCTTACAGGGAAGAAATATCAGGTGCCACTTAATGTCACTAACGGCTGGGGCCAGGAACATTTCACAGGAGAAATAAGGCACAATTGTTCAACTGTGAGAGTGATTAATCTGTGGAACAGACTACCATGGGAAGCAACACATTTTCCATTTCTTCAAGTCTTCAGCTCAGGACTGGATGCCTTTGTGGAAAATACTTTAAATAAACATGAGATTTTGGGCCCAACACTAACTAATTCAGTAAAACTCAGTTGTGCTTATTAAACAGGAGGTCAAGCTGGATCATATAATACCCTTTCTACTCTTAAAAATCAATGAAGTGGAAATGAAACAGCTATTGAACTCCACTATGGAACTGGTTAGGGAACACATTCTTATGCTTTCCTTGTCAGTGGCAATGTTTTGCCTGGAATATTGCAGCCTCTGGTGTCCAGGACAGCATCTTGCTCCTGCTTAACCCTCCTCTGAGGTCAGCCTGTCTCTGTCTGAAGCCCTTCAGCTATGACTATCTCCAATTCAATGTTCTTTGTGTCTAGTTCAAGTTGTGTTACATAAAAACAGGAGTACAATAATATTGGAAAAAGAAGCATGCTTAGTACCACATGAAAGGTAAATAGAAAAAAGTTAATTTAGTTAGATACAACAGATGCTACATGTGAATGAAATCTGAGTAACAATTTTTTCATGCATTCTTAAATCTGCAATTTTCTCAGCAACTCATCTCTAAAGTCCCTAAAAATGCTGGGGTTTTTTTCCTCCTGAAAGTTATAATACAATACTTAAAAGTGAACTTTGCCTCAATAGGGCCCAAAGTCCATTAGTGAGGAAATCTTCATTATTACTTGCTTCAGATTTATAGATGGAAATGAAAAGTGTGAGTTGTTCATAGGTAGTCAGAAACTGGTGATCCTGATGTGTGTGTCAGACAAGTGTCCAACAAGATAGAAGTATACACAGTATTTTATTGCAAGAAACTAAATCTATTTTCCTAAAGAGTTTTCTGTGGCTGTCTTGATAATAATCCTGAAGGAAGTTGGCTAAGGGATGCTCTTGCTCATAGCTGGATCTGATGATTTTCTGTCAAATACAGTCATAAGACAGATAATGTATAGCTAATGCTGTAGGCATTTCTGGTACCCTCTGGAGTGACATTTCCAACCATTTATCATGTTCTTCAGATGTAGTTAAGATGTTCAGAGTCAATCCATAGCCAGTAGTGTGGGTAATGTGCATCCCAATGGCAAATGAGAGATACAACAGGTGGGAGAGGAGTAGCTGCAAAGTGCTTGGTGCTCAGCCTGAAATTCAGCACACAACCGCACAGCTGCTCTGCATGCACAGAGCTGGTGCCTGAGTGCCACCCACATATTTACAGGGAATCATGATTGGGAACAGTTAGCTTGTACAGTCTTGGACTATCTGTGCACTTAAAAGCAAGCCCTCAGTCTGAGGATGAACTAAAATCAATGTTTTATAATATTACAACATTGTTGTCACCCATTAAAGAGTCACGCCATATAGACAAGCACAGGCCATGGTACGCAGAAAGGAACTTGAAGGCTTCAGAGTTTTCATAGTAACTTTTTTTCCTACCAGCCAACTTTAGAAACCCCTTTTCAGCAATAAACCAACATGTACACTGTGGAAATATTACCTCTTCACTTTCTCAAAGATTATCAGAAACACGTAGCTACCCTGAGCCCAAATCTTACCTTGGCACTAAGGGTGAAGGAAACAGGCCAGCGAGACTTTCCCGATTCTGCTGCAATGTAATCTGTTTGACTATTTTGTTCTCTACTAATCCCTGTTAATTCTATGCTTCCTCCTTGTCTGCCCTGCATCTGGAACATGCCTATATAGAAAAGAATTCGAGAGGCCATTGGCCTCACTGGCCTCATATAGGATCAGTTATGCTTAAAATATTAATGACTGACATTTCTCTAACCTTGAAGCTTCCATATACTATCCTTCACAACAACCTCTTCCTATTAATTATCCATCAGGATATTTTCCCTATACATAATCTGAATCTTCTTTACTGCAATTAAAGCTCATTGCTTCTTCTCCTGAAGAAAAGAATTTATTTCTTCAATGATCTTTCCTTTTTTTCATGTCTATTATCACCTCTCTTCTCAGTTTTCTGTTATTAAGGGTAAGAAGTTCCAGTTTGTTCTGTTTTTCCATTGCAGGTCATGGTTTCAAACCTATCATCATTCCTGCTGGTTCTTCTCTGGACATTCTCCAACAGAGCCAAATTATTCTTAAGTGCAGTGCCTGGAACTGGATATACAGATAAGACCTTAGCTGCAGTAGTTGACATTATTCAAGCCTTTAGGTTATAATCCCCTCAGCCTCCTTCTTAAGGCCTGGTCTTTACTTTTATGTTTTCTGCCCCATGCTTGTGCAGTTGAACATTGCTGCCCAAGTGCAGTATCTCAAATTAACCTCCATTAAAAAGCTATTTTCAGACCCTTCTATAAATATGTCAAGAGCGTACGGAATTCTAATCCTATACCCCAGTGTTTCTTCAGTCCCCTCCCACCTCTTTGTCATTTCTATGTGGAATGTGCCCATTTTCCATTCCAGCAGCTAAACTATTATTGAATAAATTGAAAAAGACTTAATGAGGGAAAGTTCCACTTGGTAATGCTGCTACACTAATAAAGGATGGCAGCAAGGAACAGTGCAATGCAGTTGTGACAGCACTGTCCCAGTCTGGTAATACCCAGAACAAAGATAAACCAAATTGTTCTTCTCCAACCTTTTAAGGTCTTCAAGTAGAAAAGTGATGCAAAGACATTTTGGGCCATAGTTTAACCTGTTATGTTTTAAAGCAGCAAAAGTTTATGTTTTCTGTTTCCTGCCTTCCCTTTGGCACATGTACTCTGCACAGCCTTTGTGGTAAACCAGGTTGGGGGAAAACTAAGATAGTCAAAAGAGAAGATGCATAGCTCATGGATAGATGCCTGCTCTGAACCAGGTCACTGTGGACATTGGGCCCATACAAGGAAAGAGACAGGAAAGCATGGTTGGAAGTGTGTGCTCACAATGGTTTTAAGGAAGACTCAGCCCTTGTTGCTGCTTGGAGAAGTTGTCCATGCACCTCTCTGCCCTTGCTTTCTCTCTGATGCTGCCTCTAATATTTCAAAATATTCTGTTCTTTTTGGCTCCCTTAATTTTGACTTTGGTTGGATCCTTGATCTGGCTGACTACAAGACAGGCATTAGACAAAGGAGAGAGGCTCCTGAAAATGCAGTTTCATGACTGGCTCTCATCAAGCAAGTGGTGTGTTGGCCCAGAAGCGTTTTCTTTACTGTGCCTTCCACCAGCTCAGCATGAGGCTGTGTGACTGACAAAAGGGCACAGCAAACACCAGCAGTGTGTCCTGGGCTGCTGCATCCATGCCTTAGGCACCTGAGCCTTCTGTATTGCTAAGGGCCTTCCATCTGCAACTCCAATCCTGCCTCCCAGAGCTGGGTCCTCTCACCCTGGCTGCCTTGGCAATGTTCCCCAGAGCTCCTGGGGCAGTATCTTTCTCTTGTTTTTCTCATGCTGTTGTTCTCATGGTGTTATTCTGTTGTTCTCATGTTGTTATTCTAATGACCTTGCACCTGCAAGTCCCTGATAGTGCTCTCAGCAGGTTCCCATGGGAAGTGATTGCCACCAGCGTGGGAATCACCCCTCCTTTCCCTCTTTTCCTACCCTTTGCTTCTGGTTTGCATTTCAGGGAGCAAAAAGCTTAACAACCACCCAGAATGTGGCACCTATAACATAAGTGGTTTCAACCAATAGCATTTGAGTGGGTCCCAATAACCCTCATATCATTGCTATGGTAAGAGCACTTCAGGGCAGCCTGGAGAGAAGTCCAGGAGAGGATGCTGTCTGAGGACCCTCTCCCCATTTTTTTTCAACAGTCCATGTAGAAGAGCTTTGCCTTTCCTTTCTTTTTCTCAATCTCTCTAGATATTTTTTTCACTCTTAGTTTCAATATATGCCCTCAGCTTTGAGCCCCATTAATAAATATTTGTGCGTGTGAACTTGTCACCACACCCTGGATGCATCAAAGGAAAGGCTTGTAAGGCAGGAGTCCCCTGACAGCCCCCTTGCTCTAGCAACACCACCTCCTGTAGCAGTCTGGAGCATCGTGCAGGGAAGAGTGCAGCTCCATCCAGTTTAAATGAATGGGTTTAGCTGATGGGTTTGCCATCCTGTGCAATGGAGGGGAGGGAACACACAGCTGAGGCAAGACAGAAAGTGCCAGTGGAATGGCAGCTGCACTGCACTGGAATAGAGTGGAAACATACTCTAAGTGGGAAGGAATAAATATTTATACCCAGGACTTTCCTCTTTGCAGAGTGACAACAAGTTTACATGAACTGGCATGAGCAGAAGAATGGCTCTGGCACTGAAAGCTGCCTGTCACCACAGAGACAAGCAGATCCTGGGGAGCAGAGTTCTTGGGAAAAGAAGGCACAAGAGAAAAGTGATGAGGTGATAGGACATGGGAGCTGTTCCAGCAGCTGCTGGTGTGGACTGTTGCCCTCTTAAGCACTGCTGGCAAATCTGCCTGCACCCTGTTATGAGGTTTCACAGTTACTCTGGAGTTTTTCCAGTACAACTACTGGAAAATGAAACTGAAATATGAGCTGAGAGAATAAAGCGTTCATTTAAATACAGATTAACCATGGGTGTTGGACCATTTTCCCCAGCAAATAACTCCTGCAGCATGCAGCAAAAGAAAGCCTGAATTACAATGCATAACTCTATCTGAGGCATTTCTAAATCATCACATTTTGATGCACTGAAGTTTTAGCATTGTGAGTAGCTTCTGAAGATGATGTCAACACGGTCATCATGACTGCGTGCGTTTCAGTGGAAAACACTTGGGCTAAGCCTTGTGTATGGCTATTTCAATAGAAAAATATTTAAGGGAAAGTGTATTGCCATGGTGAACTACATAGAAAAACTAAGGTGGGGCATGGGAACAGGCAAAGGCAGAAGCTGCATTTTTGAAAATTTTGTTAATTTATCCAAATATTTTTTGCATTAGCTGCTCCTTTGGTGAGTGATGCTGTTACACAACAGACAATGTGGTGCAAGACCTGAGTCTGTACTATCTTCCCTGCAGACTGGCTGTGTAGCAGGATGGCTTTTCTAGGAGTATTCCCTGGTATTAAGGAGACACCCAAGCCAAGAACTGCCTGCCAAAGAGGCTCCAAGTGGTAATGGAAGCATGAGGCTTCCCTGGATGCTCCTGAATTGTTGTATCTTTCCAAAGGTGAAAGCAAATCTTTGTGGGGATAATCTTTGTAGTGTTTTTGGGAAGATGGGGAGAAAATCCTAGGGAGGTAGCTGCACGTACTTCTGCTCACTGTATAGATGACAAGTGAAATACAGTTTAGCTGAATGTTATTTTCTTATCCTTTCAAATTCAGATTTCTTATCTGGCCTTTTAGATTCTTTGGTTTGAGGCCACACCAGCAGCTGAATTCCTGTGGATGGCAGAGGTTTCATCAGAGAATCTTTATTGTATTTTGTCACTCAGCCAGTATGTGGGACTGTAGGTCCCCCCATTTCTTCTATAAACTGGGCTCCAAAGTCCCTTTGCAAATATGCTTCATGAGCTATAATGTGCCTGTCTGGTTCAGTGGGAGCTCCTTCACATACAGAACAAGCTATTCTGTAAGAAAGGTCACCTTAAACTAGGCCAAAGGCTCTGTTCACATGAGCTGTGGGTCCATGAGGATTTATTTCGTGACAATACTGGCTTAAGTAATTCTGGCTGTTTTTCCTGCCACCTCCCTCTCTTCCCACCAATTGTTCTTGTGCCACTCCCTGCACTGTGACAGCAGAGCCTGTTTGTGTACTACTTTGTGAGCAAACAAGGGAACTGATCTAATACAACAAAATAGAGATGTGCTCCTTGTTTTCTTCTGCCAGGTCATTTGACTTGTGTGATTCTTTACACAGCTATGTAAATCACTCCTTGGCAGATAATAGAAGGGCAGGTGGAAGCAGGAGAAATTTGGTGGATGGGGTGGGATGGGACTGTCTGGGCCATGCTGTTGCTGATCATGAAGGCACAGACTGAGATGATATTTTACTGACACAAAACTGCACATTGCCCCTCTATCATCATGGCAGCAGAGCTGTTAGAGCAGCATAGAGAATCCTACACCTTGGGTCAAACCCTTTCAACATTGAAGATAAACCATGAACTGAAGTGGCACACAGGCAGATTTCAGGACATTGCTGAGCTGCAGCTCACCACTACTGAGATCTTGTTTGTCTGCCATCTTTCACTCCTGGCTGCAGCTTCCTTTCTGGTGGTCATCAGAGAATTTGTGTTTGTCTGGTTTTGTCCATTAGCTAAAGACAAAGGATCAAGTTACTTCATGCTTGATCAATTTTCTTCTGGGTTACTGAGCTGAACTTGCTCATTGAGAATGTTTTGAAAGCAAAGTCCATGGAAGAGCAGTGGTGGAAAACCAGAATTAGGAACATGAAGAAGGTTTGGAAAGGGGGGTGGGTGAGATATCCTTCCTTCAGCATCACTGAGCTGTCAGATCTACTCAGCTGTCTTGTCTTCTGATTCAGATACATCTTCCATTTTTATGCAGGTTGTTAGCTCTAGCAGATGGATAACGTATGTAAGTTTTATCCGTATCATCTTGAACTTCTGCAGCAAGATTTAAATGTGTGAGCTGTTCCTTGCTTTCAGAGTATGAGTCAGCCAAAGGTTTGACCCATTAATCTTTCAAAAGTGAGAGGGTGGAAAAGACTGCAGCCTTTTCTGGCTGTTGCACTCCCATTACACAAAAGGGATGCTATGGTTTTTCGTGTGGATGCTTTTCCAGTTGGTTTCCAGTGTTGCTGTTTTCATAAGGCAAAAACTATGTTAGCAGTCAGACTTCAAAACTCTACTGGGGTTCTGAAAACCCAGCCGTGTTTTCAGACTCTTAATAAAAATACCAGTAAAATAGCCTCTGTAATTGGGGACGGACTGACAGGGCTATTGACAATACATGGAGCAGAACAGAATCCACCTCAGTTGCCATGGCTATGTTTTCCCGTTGAGCTAATCTAATTTTAAAAATTACTTTTATCCAGGTTAATTCAGTATTTCTGATCTATAGACACATAAAAACCAGTTAGTAGTAATAATAAGAAACACTTTTTATAAAGCAGATCCTGGTATCAGGTAATTTAGCTGTGGGGCTATCTCTGCACAGAGGTAAAATACTATGCTATTCAAGGCAGCAAAGTATCATGGCAGCACAAAGGCCAGGGCCCCTCTGTTAATGCAGGAGCTCTAAAAAGCCAGACTCAGACGCTTCACTGAGTAACAGGAGAGGCTGGAAGAAAACAGGTATTGCCTGGGCAAAAGAACTCTCCGTGCTGCCTGTGTCAGTGGGAACAAGAAGCTTGTTATCCAGGCCTCTACTCCTTGATGTCTGCCCACTAGCTCACTATTCCATATATCCTCCATTCCAGCACAGCACAGCCCCTGCATCTTTATGATGGCAAAATTAAGGGCTACGCACACAGTTAGAAACCCTGAGCTAATTCTAAGACTCTTTAGAAGACCACTGCCTCTTACATTTTTTCTTATGTATTGTCTACTGCCTACTCTTGGAGACAAAAGTTCTCAGCCACTTGGAGCAGCTGGTTGCCAAAATCACCACCAGAAGAAGGCAGAAGGTATATGGAGTACCTGAGGCATATCAAGGAAGAAAGATGACAGGGGAGATGTCTTGCTGGACCTGCCACAAACAAAAGTGAGCTAGCCAAAGATGTGACTGCAGCAAACACAAGACTGCAGAGCTGAAAATCTTCAGAGAAATGAGCAAAGCAAGTAGTAGAATCACAACCCTGGACTTCAGGAAAATAGATTTTCTACTTGGGAATCTTTTTGGCAAGATCCAATTGGTATGGGGCTCAGGAAAGCTGGTTGATCTTCAAGGAGAAGCTCATCTAAGAAATTAAAGAGCAGTCCATTCCAATGTGCAGAAAACTAAGCAAGTGAGGCAGGAGACTAGCATGGATGTATAAGGGATTCCCAGCTAAGCTCCAACACAAAAAGGGAAATGTATGGAAAATGGAAGCACAGATGGACTGCCCAAGGAGAATACAGAGACATTGCTTCAGTGGGTAGGGCTAGTGTTAGGAAAGCCAAAGCTCATCTGGGAGATGAAACCAGACAGAGAGGGGAAGATTACCAGGAAAGGCTTCTGTAGGTACAGTGGCAGCAAAAGGAAGGCCGAGGAGCATAAAGATCTGGTGCTCCATGGAGCAGGGGGCAGACACAGTCACAAAGGACATGGAAAATGCAAAGGACAGAAATTGAAGCATGTGCATTTCTGACTAATTACAACTTAAAAAAACTATTACCATGAGGGTAGTAAACAGTGAACACAGAAGATCACAGTGGCTGCAAAATATCCTGTGTTGAAGGAATTTGTAACTGGACTCAAGGAGGCCTTGAGGAACTGGCTTTAACTGGCCCTTCTTTGAGCAGGGCATAGAGATGATGAGCTTTGGAGGTTCCTTCCAACCTCCAAGATCCCATGATTCTGTGAAGAAGCTTGCCTGGTAGAGAATGAATGAAAAGTGTGAGACTGATTTACTTTCAACCCATATATATAAAAAAGTATTTCAATGTCCCTGAATGATTCAGAAATATTGTGGTATATATTAAAAAAAAAAAAAACAAAAAAACCATCCAAAACCATATCTATTAAGACCCCACGTCTTCAATGCATTCCAGAGTTTTTTTGATACTTATTATTGCAATCCTATGAGAACTCATATTTGGCAGTGTCTTTCCATATATATTAAAGCCAGCCTTCCAAGTATCCACCATGTGTTTTTAAAGTACCATTACATCACTACTTAAAACTGACTGCAGATTTTTAAAAAAATTATTGTTCTCCTGTTTTCCTCTATATACTATATCAAAGGCTCTATTACTTCTTAGTTAATATGTGTATGGTATTTATATAGCAGTATTTTACTAATTAAACAAAAAATGAACTATTATATACTTTTTCATAGTACACCTCTGGGATATAAGAAACGTTTCTCACATAGCACTGTTGAGAAACTGAGGCAGAGAAAAGCACGGAGGCTTTCCAAACAGAATATCAGCAGAGCACAAATTGGAGCAATTTCCCTGAACTTTCAAGCTTGTGTTTAACCACACAACTAACTCTTGAAATAGAAGCTAGATGAAATGTACTGTGACATTTGGAAACTGAGCTCCCCTGGCACACCAGTCTTTCATGTCTTTCAAGAAAGCAAAAGCAAGTGGTTTAGACCAAAAAATGTCTCCAGAGGGAAATAGAGCTATCACCTTGAGATGGAAGCTATCTCCTTGTCCCCAGCGTCTAGAAGATAGGAGAAGGCACAGACCTGCCAGGCCACAGCCATTTGTAAGGCAGATGAACTGATTGACTCTGGGAGTGGGTGAGGAACCTTTCTGCATGCTGGCCATGAAGCACAGGCTGGCTGAGGCTTCCACTTTCGTGGTGAGCTGCTGAAATGTGGTGAAGCTGAACGTGCAGCTCAGCTGGCCATCTTGAGCATGTCAGCTGACAGCTGCAGGACAAAGGGGAGCTGTCTTCTCCCCAGTAGCTCAAGGGCACCCACAGGGAGAAGTTCAAAATTCTCTCTGCTGAAAACTTTGTGCCTGCCCTTCATTCAACAAATCTGCAGCACAGTTATGAATTACAAGACACCAGTCTAGAAAAATCCTACTGTATTTTAGAAACAAGCCTGTATATTTTCCCACAAACACTTCTAACAAAACCTCAAACTTACAGCATAAGACCTAAGGAGGGCTTTTACCTGTAAACTACCCCTTTTTGCTATATGTCGTGTAAAGCTTCATTGGAGTCTACAGTTCTGCAGAACTGAGACTGTTTATTGCTAAAAATACTATAGTACCTGCACYGTTTGAAGTATATCTCTTCTTCCTCTTTATTTCTGAAGTTCATGTGAGATTAAATTTTATACACAAGGTACAGGCTCACTTCTGTCACTGCCCTCAAAGCTTTTTTGACACTGGAATGTCTCTCTCAAGTGAAAAAGACTTGTTTCTGCCTCTACAAGAATAGCAGATAAGATGCTGTGCCTGTGGGCACATTACTTTTTCCCTATTTTAGAAGTGTGGGGTTTTTTTGTTTTGCTTTTCTTTTGGGTTTTTTGTTTTGTTTTTTGTATTGGGGATTTTTTATTTTTTTTTCCCCAGTTCATAACTATTATGACTCCGGGACCTGTGGTTTGCGAATAAATAAATGAACAAACAAAAACCTGCAAGTGCAGTTATTTAATTTATAGCTGCAGAARGAGCTTGGCGGAGAGTACAGAAGTAGGAAGCAGAGAAGAGCCTGTCTTTCTTATCCGGAAAAACTATTTGCAGACTGAAGGACKTTAGTGGAGTAAGAGAATCCCCAAGAAACCCTTTGGGCACAAGGAAAGAAGGACAGAGAGGTCGGTGACACCCGCGGCGAAAGCGGCGGTCTGCTTCTCCATCGCCCGCGCGCTCGGGCTACAGGCAGCGCCGGGCAGGCGCCGCCACGCTGTGACCACGCGGGCTCGCTCCCGGCTGAGCCCCCAGGACGAGCGGGGTCCCCACCRCCCGCCGAGCCCCCGGGGCGGCGGGCAGGACGCGTTTCCAGCAGCGAGAAAGGCGCTGTTCCAGCGGCGGGCAGGGCACTTTCCCAGCGGCGGGAAAAGCGCCGCTCCGYCGGCCCGCCGCCTCCGGCCCGGTCAGCGCGCCCGCTTTACGGCACAGCCGTTCCGACCTCCCCGTCCGCGCTTTGCGGCTGCGTGGCGGTGGGTGGGGGGCGGGGAAGATGTCTGAGCGGGGAGAAACCCCGGCGGCGGCGGCAGCGGCGGGAGAGATGCCGGCGAAGAAGCAGAAGCTGAGCAGCGACGAGAACAGTAACCCCGGGGACCTGTCCGGCGACGAGAACGTGAGGCCGGGCGAGGGGGAGGCGGCACGGGTGGGGGGCTGGTGCGGCGGGAGCGCGCGCGCGCGCGGCGGGCGCGGGGCCTCACGCCGGGGGCGGGCGGGAGCGCGGAGGGGGGAGGGGCCGCCCCCCCCCACCCCCCGGCCCCGCCGTGAGGGGACATCGCCCGCCGGGACCCCTCGGGTGTATCCCGGACGGGACGGGGGTGAGGGGACAGAGGGAGAAGGGGGTCTCAGCCCGGCCGTCTCAGCCCGGTGGCCGCCCCTCGGGGCCGCCGGAGAGAGGCCCCGGTGGGAGAGACCGGGGAGGGTCTTGGGGAGAGACTCCCGCTTTGCCTCCACGTGGGTGAAGGTGGATTTGAGGCCCAAACGGCGAGCGGGCTCTGTCTCGAACTCTGCTTCAAACAGTCAGACTTTTTTTTTTTTAATTTTCCCTGCAAACCAGCAGCATTTTCCATCTTTCTTGCAGTTTTGCATTGTATGTCTTCACTGTCACGTTGTAAAGTAACATGCAGCACAAGTTTATGTGTGCAGCCTTTTGGTGAATGAGAAGAAGGAGATGGTGCTCGTAAACTACTCTCAGCAGAAGGCAGCAGGGATGGGGGTCTGTAGTCTCTAAGTTAGGTGAAATTCTAGTGCTCAGAGCAAAGGTGATGTGATTGATGTAGARTAACTTTATATCTGAAAGGTAAACTTAACCTAAGGTATCGAGCAGTCACTTTATGTAGTTACTGGTGTGGAGCGGGGTTGTGTAGTTACTGTGTGTGTATTTTGTACTGTATGGAAGTTTTTTTTCCTGCACTTTTTYAGCAAGTGAGGGATCTGGACCACATCCTCCACAACCTTTGGAAGTGGTGCTTGTGAGGTGGCAGGCAGGTTTGAGATGTTCCACACTGCTGCTCTTTGGTTTTTTTTAGTAGCTCAGCAGCATTTGTGGATCCAAGTGTAATTTGGTGACAGACGTTTAGGCTTAATTTGTTGTCAGTTGGAGGCTATCACTGGGCATGGAATAGGTTGCCCCATCCCTGGAGATGTTTAAGGCCAGGCTGGATGTGGCTCTACACAGCTTGGTCTAGTAAAAGTTATCTCTGCCYATGGCAGTGGGTTGGACTAGGTGACCTTTAAGGTCCCTTCCAACACAAACCACTCTGATTATACAGTTCTGTGATTCTCTGTGGGTTGCTTCGATGGTGAAGGTATTCCTTTTTCAAGGGTTGGTTACTGAACTCCACTACTCCTGCAAGATGGGAGATTCTGTTTAAAAGTTGGCATAATGKTGTTGATTTGGAGAAAGGGTGTGTTTTGCTCTGCAGGTGTCCTATGTGCAGGTTTGTTGGTTATGTGGTGGTTGCAGATACCTGGTATGGTTGCACCACTGCCTGGTGCACCAGCAGCTGCCTGGTGTTCTCACGTTGGCAGTATCTGTCTAGTCCAGAGAAAACTTCAGTCTTGTCAAATATTTAAGTTCTGRCAAATGTGCTTGGGAGATGAGAATTTGGCAAACTCTGAAATTTTTTTAGGGTAAAGGAGAAGAAACAGGAAAACTTAAAACTGTAAAATTGGTTATGAATGTTAGTGGAGGGTTGGCCCTTTTAGGGGTCCAGTGTGAAGGGAATGACTCCAGATTTGGGCAGTACACTTACGGGCTTGTGTGGTATCTTTCCTCCTTTTAGTCCTCTGAATGTCCTGTTTTTCAGAGTTGTTGGGCAAACAAAGACTAGTACACCTCTTCAGGCTTCTGATAATACAGACATGAAACCRGCACAAAGAATAAATGCTTGGAGGGAATTGGTGTATTAATGTTTGTAGTTSACCTCATTCCATTTTCCTAGTGGAGCTTTGTGAATCCCCTACAGTGACAGGCTGTTGTGTGCCTCTGTCTCCCTTAGTTCAGCTCTAGAATTTGCCTGGCCTGGGATGAGTTGTYTTCCCCCCASTAGTGTGATGGAAAGCAAATGGWCTATCTTGCCAGAAAAAAATGGGRAAAGTTGTTTTTTAACAAGCTGAACGTACTCACATGGAAGCACAGGGTTGGCGGGTACAATGCAGGCAAAAGTGAAGTGCTCTGTGACGGGTGATGCAGGGAAATGTCCTTTTAACCAGTGCCCTGCAGTCAGACCACACAGGAATTTGTAGTTTCTGCTGATTGTCCAAAGCTGATTTAAAGTCTCTCAGCAGCTGGACAGAGTGTTTTGTGTATCCCTTTTTTTTTTCAATTTTCCCCATTCTTATCTTATGCCAATGGTTGGAAGGCCAGTTGGATTAGTTAGCTGATCCGAATTTAGCTTTTAGTGGAAACGAGTAAATGTCTGTGGGAAAGAGCAGGAGGGAGAGGAGGGACTTTGTCTTCTGATGTTGATGCTGACCTGCTGCAGAACCGTGCTGTGAGTACAGAAGCCTCAGAATGGCTTGGTTTTTGGTAAGGTCAAGCCTCATATTTTTMTACAAGCAATTCTTCTTTAGTACTTCAGAAGTACTCATTTCATCTGGATCAAAGATGTTTTCTAGGGGAAGCAGCTGCTTTATCTCTAGCCATTTTCTTGAGAGCAGCTACCAGTATTCTGAAGAAACATCACTAGATCCCAGTTCACATCTCTCTCTCTTGGATTAGTCCTCATGTGATTCATGTTCTGTTTCTAGAGAAGAATGCTGTTATGCTGGCATTAGATTTAAATACATGAATCTAAATAACACGAAGTCCTGGGAGATCTTATGAATGACAAGAAAAAGTGAAAAGGCCAAGTGCTTCAAGATTAGTTGAATTTATACAGCAATTATGATCTCTCTGTGACATTCTGTATGATTTTGAATGTTTTCAGGATGATGCTGTTAGTATTGAAAGCGGTACTAACACAGAGCGCCCTGATACGCCAACAAACACTCCTAATGCACCAGGAAGAAAAAGCTGGGGGAAAGGAAAATGGAAGTCGAAGAAGTGCAAATATTCCTTCAAATGTGTAAATAGCCTCAAGGTAGGTATGCATGAGCTTCAGGGAATGCTGGGCATCACTTACTGGCAGCAATGTTGATGTTGGCTGTGAGGCCGGGTCAAGCTAGATACTTTTAAATATCTTTAAGCAATTATGTTTCCTGCTGATTTGAAGCAGTTACCTTTCTTGCTTGGAATAGCCAAAGTTTTTCAGAAAAGGGATACTGAGAAATAGGAAACAGTAGATAGTGCTGCCGTTTACCTTGTTGTAGAGTTTGCAAAGTTTTGTGTGATGCTATGATTATGTATTTCATTGAAGCTGTAGATGCTACTGAAATATAAGAAGTTGGATAAACAAATYGAACTAAAACAAAACCTGTGACAACTCCATGCAAAGCACAGAACCTGCTCAGATTTCTCTATGTGTTGAAAAAAAACCAGAACAAATCCACCCAACAGTCTTAGAGTAGYTTTTTCCTCACTAGATCAGGTAGTCTCTATCCCCTCGCAATATCATAACTACTGTGTAGTGCAATTTGGTTAATTTATTGTGAGTGTTGGCATCGTGTGTTAGCACCTGATTCAGGCAGTATGTGTCTTCCCATGTAACACTTGGGGGTTTTAAGAGATGTGGATTGATGGTCTTTACTCCCTGTTCTGCTGTTGTAGCATAGTGCTGTTTTCTTCTGCACTGGTGACAGACTATGGTGGACTGAACGAGTTTCTTATTCATGACTATTTTATTCTGTCAGGATGTTCTTCTTTTTCTCATTCCTCAGCCTCRTATGGGATATTTATGTGGCAAGATGGGATTTATGGCAAACTCTGTGAGGATCTGTGTAGCTCAGCAGTGAATATTTTCTGCAGAATTGCTCTGAGTATTTTTTCATTCCCCCTACACTTAACTGTACAGCTGTGCTGATGTGGCTCGTTTCTGAGCTTTGTCTTCAGGCTGCTGTAGTGAGACCCTGGGGTACCTGAGTGGGAGGGGATAAAAGGTTTGGAGCATGGAAACCTTCTAAATGAGCTTTGCCACTGGAGAAATTGCAGATACGAAGTTACAATAACAAAGGTACCTGGAAAACAAATTGATCTTATTGTGTTCTTGAAGTGTAAAAATTGCCTCCATGCCTTTGAGGGTGTAGGAGGAAGGGAAGTTGTTTCATTTCACCAAGGTAGGCAGCAGTTCCTGTGAATCGCCCCCGCGGATGGTGCTATTTGCAGCTTCAAGTCATACTTCAAACACAGACACCRGCATTTGGACACCCAAACTTTTAACAAGTTCTGAGCTTTGTTACTCATGCTTGTTTTCTGTCTGCAGACARAAAGGGTTAGTACTTCCCAACTGTCTTCTGGGAAAACAAAACATTCCCTCACCCCAGTGGCAATCCAGACCCCACTGCAGGGTGATCCAAAAGACCWAGCTATGAAACTAAGCAATCCTTGACTTCCTTAGATTTGGATCAGGGCTGGGAACAGATTCCTGTGCAAGTGGAATCAAGCTGTGAAGGAGTAAAYGTAACATTTCAATTAAGTGGGGTATTATTATTAGCTTTTTTCTCCTGTTTCTCTTTGGTCTGAAATTAATGGTAATAATAAGAGATGTGCATGTTAAGAYGAAGACCTAGGTAGCAGCCAAATTTGGTTTTTACTTCATGGCTGAGGAAGGCTCTCTTCCTTTTCCTGTTCTACCATACTAACTTTGCAGAGACTCTGGAGAAAACTCTAGTGATTGGACATTGTATGTGGGTTTAGAAAGACACTTCTGACTCTGAGTACCATGTCATATATCCCCTAGTTTATATGTTTTTGAACTATGCTGTAAGATGCAGGTATTGAAGTTAATGAAGGGTCAACATGGTTTAAAGATCATAGAAATTAATATCCTTTAGGGGTGTATAAATTATATGTTTTTCTACTTTTGTACTTTTGGTTTTCCCGTCTTATTTTGTTTTTTAGTTTTTTTCCTTGGGGAAACAAATTTGGCCATTACTGTCTGCTTTAAGTGTTWAGCGGTTATGACTCAGCCTGAAAAACTCAGTGCTTGCTAAATATGGGTTTTAAACACTACTTCGGGAGTTATTTTGGGTGAAATTTAAGCATCAGGAAAACAAAAATAATGGAGAAAAAATGGAAAAACTTGGAAAATGTCAGGAAATAAAAAACTACCTTTTTTCTTTATAGAATAGTAAGTTACTTGTAAAATGTACTGAGAAATCTTTGCTTTCTGTGGACTGAATGAAAATAGGGTTTATAAATGAGCATATACAGCTAACACAGCTAGCATAGCTGCACATCCTCTATATTTTGCTGATCTTTCAGCAGAAAACTGTGTATATTTTGCTTTGTTGTGCTCCCTTTAAAGCAATGCAATTATATTCCCTCCCCTTTACTTCTGCTTAGGCTGTGTGCTTGAGTTCTAAGCAGCCGGGTGTTGTMTCAGCCTTTCCTTGCTGTCCCCTGACCTGGGAACCAGTATGCAATGCCRCACAGAATTCTAGCTTGTTGGTGTGTAATGGAAACTAAATGTCACTAAACCCACTGCCCACAATGGCTTACTTCCACTTCTGGGAGATGGAAATACACGTGTGGGTTGTTGGTTCCCCACTGGCAATGTGGGTGACACGGATTAAAAGGCATTCATGGAGGTGATTATTTTTGCCATCGTAATGACTTCACTGCTTTCTGTCTGAAACCAGGTCTGATCTTACTCTTTGATTGAACCCAAGTTGATGTTGAGTGAGTAAGGCTGGAACTCATTATTGATTGTTTATTTATTTGCTTTTGTAGCAATAGGTCTGTTTTCTTCTCTGCCTTTCTCTAGTGCATGAAGAACCTGGGTACTTGGGTTTTGTGCCCTTTATTCACAGCAAGGACAAGATGGCATTTCACAATTTTACTTTTGGACGGGTATCTGGGTCATTTCTGTCTGTACAAACCAGTGTCAGATTTGTGTCACATACTTGGCATCTGAGCATAGCCATCGTGTACGGCACCTAGAATACAATGTTTTGGAAAACCTCCTTCATTGTTTAGCACTTGGGACAAAAATTAGAGCAGACAAGTATTTTCAAAATAGCTGTGTGCTGTCTCTGAGCACTGGGGATGTTGGGAGTTTAAATAGGAGCAGAGCTTCTGAAGATACCCTGCTATCTTCCTGCAGGAGCCTCTGCCTGGCTGCTTCAGCCATCAAACACCAGTAAAACTGCAATATGTACAGTCAGGCTCCTGGAGGTTGTTGCACTTGGTGTGAGAAATGTAGTGTGGGTGAAGTAAGTAGACTAGAGACCTTTGTCTTGCAGAGTAWTTTTTTCCAGGGAAACAGGTTTTCTTTGAAAAAGCTTGCAAAATGCTTTAGATATGTAGTCAAGTATAAAAATATGGAAACAGTGTAGCACTCTGTTATATATCTTTACTTATCACCGTAGTCTGGGTCCTACCTAGAAAATCAGAAATTTATTGCAACATATGCTGGAAAAAATATCCTATCTTGAGGGAAAAAACATACTGCTTTTCACTTKCCATGTTTTGTTAAATTTATCAGAAACAGTGCATATAACAGAGAACAAGGTTGTTCCGGAAAAACAAATGCAAAACCTGCTAATATTTCTCTGTAATAAAGCAGTGGGAGCCCATGCATTTTACTTGTATTATCTTCATGTGATATGTCAGAAGCACTCACTATTCAGCAGCAGGAACTTTTTCAAGCAGAAATTTCAAACCAAGTTATTATTAGTGGAAAAACTTTATTAAGCATTTTCAATTTGATCTCTCAGCCATTCTCTTCAAACAAGACTTAAATACACTCAAAGTCTACCAAGTAAAATTAATAAATATATTGCACACAAAAAATCATGGCCATGTGTATGCAATATTATGGCTTATGGTTTTCCTCATTCTTCATTTCTAGTTCAACTGTAATACTTTACAGATACTGAAWACCTGCTTTTTCTTTCTGTCCTGGGGTTACTAAGAGCCCTGCTACTTTTCCCTTTCTTAATATCTTATATCCCTCATCTCATGAAGCCATTAGTTTGTGCTTTTGTGTTATGATGGATAATACTTTGAGTTAAGCTTTGAACAATTCTTTTTAATCTGTATTGAGCTTTGGAAGTTATCTCTCTTAAGAATTGCAGGAGGGCCTTAATCTCTGAAAGATTTTCTGCTTTCTCTTTCTAGCTCTTCTAGTTATTTTTGTTAATAACAGATACTGCCTTTTTCAGGAAATAATGCTATTTAAAATTTTTCCAGACTTCCTTTACTTTTCTTTTTCTAAGGAGTGTTAGACTTCCTACTCACACCCCCTCCTCAAATTTATTCTTTGGTTTTGGATAGGCCAGAGCTGCCAGGGCTGGTACTTCTTGTGTTGTCTCTGAAGTGCTGCCATTTGAAGGCTGCTGAACAGCCATCATGAGACACTTCCTTCCTGCCTGCACTGTCCCAGACAGTCCCCTGTGGGGAGGCACTTTAATGAACATTATTCTTGCTGAAAACATCCTGTCAGGACAGGCCAAAATACTGTTATCAATTATTAACAAGCACCACTATATTCATCACAATTCATAAACATACCTCCTTTTTTTTTTCTCTCAAACTGATGTAAGTTCTATAAAAATAATACTTGGCATTTCTCTGGTAACTATTTGTAAAGGCAATTTGAAAACATTTTGTAGACATGAACTTTGTAGCAGTATTGTGACACACTGGAGAGTTCCTTGTGTCTGTGACAAAGTTACAAGACCTAACTGTAATGTAATAGTTAAAGTGACTTTTTTCCATCCTTATACCAACATAATTATTCTCTCTCCTGGTAATTCTTCCCTGTGAAGTTGCAAATCCTTGTGTATAAGTAATTATGATAGAAAATGACCTTAGATGCAGAGGTTGCCTTACTGAAAATTGTAAACCAAAATACTAGAGCTGCAAATACAKCTTGGGAGTTCTGCCAGCTTCTAGGCATGACTGAGGCAACTGTTCTTCCCACTTACTTTTAAAAAGGTTGGTGGAGAAAGAAAAGGGACGGCTGTGATTGTCAGAATATTCCTTTAACCTCCCTTTAAGACGGCCAAGTTAAAATGTGGTGTTACAAAACTATGATTGTTTACTGTCTAAAATTATACTGGCTCTGAACCTATTAGTTTGAGGAGGGAAGATTGTCAATGAAACTGTTGAATTTCACAGCAATGCTATGCCTGTGGGCTTTGTTGGGTTTTTTATCTCTAAACTTACTTTACACATATAGGAGGACCATGGCCAGCCTCTGTTTGGAGTCCAGTTTAACTGGCACAGTAAAGAAGGTGATCCTCTTGTTTTTGCCACTGTAGGCAGCAACAGAGTGAGTAATCTGTTTTTCATCATAYGCCCTTCTGTGTGGTTCTGCATGCATTCCTGTTTTCAAGCAATCCCTTTGTCCATACCTGTGTTTGGTGTGGACATGCAATACTTAATATAAACAGACGTRTTTCTAAGATGTGTAGCATCTGTTATCTGGGAGAGCTGCATCTTTTGGATTGTTCCACAAAGTCATGTTAGCTATTTGGTAATTAAGCTATGTAATAAAGAAAAAAGTGGGATAAGGAAGAGAGGTATCTTCTCAATAAAATTACTCTTCATAAATATTGTTATCTAAAAGTAATGTATTCATATATACAGGATGAGAACTGTCTGCAACAGTGGCTGGCTGATGCCAGCCAGCTCATTAGCTAAATTCATGGCCTGTGCGGAGGGAATTTATAGACTTCCTCTGAACGAAATCTGATGTCATTTCAGTCTTGAAAATAAACCCTGGGAAGTGTGTTTTTTGCAAGTGTTGGGAATAAATAAGAAGTGTTTCATTTCTAGGTTTGTTCTGCCTGGCAAATCACCAGAAACACTAAGTTTAAGCAAGGTATCAATGACTCATTACAAGACCAAGTCACATTAGAGATAACTGCAGTAATTAATTCCAGCAAGGGTTTATCTTACTAAGGCAATTCAAATAATAGACTTCAATATCTGGGAAGGACAGCTGACAAGTCCTGGAATGGCGCTTTAATGAAACTGCTGTGGGCTTTCTTTTATCAAACCATTTCCACCTGGTAAACAAATGGATGATGGATGAAATCTAAACCATAGAGGCCCTCTACCTCTCCTCATTAGGCAGTCAATAGATGGGTGCATGTGATTTCCTTTTGAAATGTCACAACTAAGTAGCAGTCTCTCCCACTTACTTATTTTTGCTTTTTTTTCTCCAGGTTACTTTATATGAATGTCATTCCCAAGGAGAAATCCGTCTGTTGCAGTCTTATGTGGATGCTGATGTATCCTTCTAAGTTAAATACCCACGTGTTTGCTTCTTCTTTATGAAAAATCAAGAGGCTTTGGAGGAAAAAACATTAAAATGTTTTGTCTGTGATTTAATACTTTGTTCATGTGGTGCATTCTTTATGTTAGGTCCAAGTCTTGCCTCTTTCCCACATCCTAGAATCCCTCCTATTGAAAAAATGTTAAAAACGCAGACTCAGGGACCAGACTGTATTAAAATATTTGAAAACTGATTCTCCATCAGTTTAATCTTCCCAACACTAATATTTGTGTAATGTTTCTCTGCTTTACAGTGTTTCCCTGTGAATTGGAACTGGATTTAAAGCATAAGAATTTTGTTTCATGCTCTGAAGCATTAATAATTTGTGTTGATCATTTGTAATACACAAGTCACTAACTTGTGAACTTGGTCATGATTCATTATTCCYAATCAAAGGTGATGCCATGAAAAAGAAGATGTTCCTTTTATGTTAYGGAACAGGAGTGAGGAAATCAACATCTGTAGAAAAGGTGATGTTGCTGGTATTTGCAGGTGTATAACTGAATGTGTGTTCTTTTCTTATTGGATCCAGCAAAGACTCCTGGGCACTTAGATAAAATAGCTACAGGTTTGTTTAAAATAAAATGTTGTTAAAAAAAAAAAAAAATCTCCTGTTTGTTCTGTGATCCTTAACTTGAGGCATTGTAGGCAGATGAAAATTTCTATACCTGTGCATGGACATATGATAGCAATACAAGCCATCCTCTTCTGGCTGTGGCAGGATCCAGGGGTATTATTAGGATAATTAATCCTATTACAATGCAGTGCATAAAGGTGAGTGTTCAGAACTTTAAGATATAGTTTGTCTTTTAGTAAGGTATGACACTTTTGTCTTCTAAGTACGTGTAAACATGAGGGGAAATGGTAACTTGGTCTCTGAATTCTATCCCAGCACTACGTGGGCCATGGAAATGCAATCAATGAACTGAAATTCCATCCAAGAGATCCAAATCTTCTTTTATCTGTAAGCAAAGGTGAGGAAAAACCTCTGTTGTTTTTTGTATAAATGAGGATGCTTTGGATTGAAGTTTGGTCTTGAATGTGGCCAAAAACCTTCATGAATTTTTTTTTTTAATGAATGGCACTGAAAAGTTCACTTTGAAAGTTGAGAGCAAATCATGCTTTTACATGGCTATATATTTTATACTTACTAAATCCATGGCCTACAACCATAATTGCAGCTATGGTGCAAAGGGATTGTGAGTAGTGCTGCTTTTTAGGAAAGAAGAATGCTGAGCCTTGGTTTTGCTCTTTACTTTCTGACAGTTGAATTGCAATTTTTTCAGTTGTTGAATCATGTTGCCATCTAGTGGAGACCTCTTAACGTTGCAGACAGCATTCAGCATCCTGGTCACGGGGAAAAACTTGGATTGTCTGTTCCTTGGGAACTTTAATTGGAGTCTGTGTAAAAAGCATTTTAGTAAAGGAAGTTTTTGGTGTAGTGTCTTATGGGCTTTTCCAGAAAGTTCTAACAGTCACAACTTCCTGATCTTGACTGTTCTGTTAAGTAAGGGAATGATCTGCCACAACGAGCTAGCCTTGAGGAATTTTTGAGTTGGAAACATTCCCTTAAGGGGACTTTTGACTTTAGAATATTTGAACTTACTGATGAATTTACATGAGAATAGTTGGGAGTTGGGAAGCTCTCTGATGCTTGTAATGGTCAATTTGGTGCTGTAAGTTTGTAAACATCCAGTTTCTGTGTATTTTTTAGGTTCTCTTTGTAATAATATTTTGACATCAGCCATAGTACTATAAGTTTAATGTGCAATCTCTGGACCAGATGCTATTGCTGAGAAGACACACGGCAGGAGAATATTTGGGCTGCTAGAACTGCTTGGCTGAGAGATTATTAAAAAGGGAGGAAAATATTTAGGACTGCGTGGCCACCTGTTTCCCTTCTGGGATTTTTGGGTGTTGCTGTAATTCAATGCAGTGTACTTGTGGAATCCAACAGGGAAATACTCTAGAGGTTCCCATTTCCAAATGGGAGATACACTAAAGGTTCTTCATTAGAAATTGTTAAAACTTTCTTCAAATAAATGGATTAGTCTAATTGACTTTAGAATACATATTGTTTATGTAAACAGTTTTTCCCTCCCTTTCTGAGTGTGGTTCACGAAGAATAATGTTCTAAAAGTTAAAGAATGGAAAATCACAACTTTTCTGAATGTTGATGTTAGAATGGCAGAAAGGAATTCTAGCATTTTTTGATACATAAAATTATTCTTATGACTGACTAAAAGCATATTTGTCAGATCAGACTTTCTTTGCTTTTTGAATGATCTAAAGATCCAAACATGTTTTTGCTAGAAACTGTCCCTAGGGGAGGGGGTGGGCACAATTTTTTCAATTACAGAATTACTTTTAACAGTAAGTTAGTTATAATAGCAATTTCAGTTAATGCAGTTCTTTTGTTTCTAACAAAAAAAGAAGAATTAAGTGCTTTTTTGATGTTGACCTAAACACCTGTTACTCATAGTGATTAAACTGAAATATATTATTCAAATGTACATATAAAAAGCAGCATGTAATTCTATTTGTTCTTTATAGATCATGCATTGAGACTGTGGAACATCCAGACAGACACGCTGGTTGCAATATTTGGAGGAGTAGAAGGGCACAGGGATGAGGTGTTAAGTGCAGTAAGTGGAAGACTGTGGGGCAGTCATTTAGATTTACAAAGGGTAGTAAGCTCCTTTTGTGCACTGTTAAGATATTATAGCTACTTAAAAATAACCACCTGGAAGTGCATAAATACTGTTTTAAGGGGATAGACAACTTTAAATGTCAAGTGGTTTGATTGATGTGGCCACCTCTTGCAGACAGGATCTGTGTGTTTCAGTAGCTGGTTTACTCAGGGAGCAGCCTAGAAATGAGCAAAATAGGACTCAGTGGGGCTAGAAAGAGTAAAAACATTTAATGATGGTCCCACTTTTGAAGGTCTTGAGTTCTCATTAAGTCAAAGCGGCATAAGCAAAAAAACCTGGAGAGACATGGTGGTGAAGGAAAGTTTTTTGAGTTAAATTGTTTTTCARTGACTGTGAACAGACACTGGTACCCAGCAAACATCAACTAGAATATTCAACTTTTAATATGCTATTCTTAAGAACTCTTTCCATTCCTGTTAATCTGACCTGTTGTGAAAGGTGAGGAGTCATCTGTAGGAAACCTGACACTGTATTATTCACCCATGTTGTAGCCCTGGAATTCTGCCAAAGTTGCTCCTAGGGAACTTAGTGAAGGAGGAGAACTAGCTGTAGATTCACTGTCTGTCAGTGCTGTTGAATATGTCTCTCTATCTTGAGAGAGACTAAATATAATTATTAAGATGCTATGCTGCTTTGCAGTGAGTTGGATTACATTCTTAGTGGTTTTCTGTTTTAAATACTCAGTTTTATTGCATGCTCTATGCATAAAATGCTGTTTTGATGGAAATGATGGAATAAAATCTGAGTWGTTATAATGCAGCATAGGGTGGGAGTACTCAAAATTATTTTATATACGTAGGATTACGATCTTCTTGGTGAAAAAATCATGTCCTGTGGGATGGATCACTCTCTAAAACTCTGGAGAATTAATTCCAAGAGAATGATTAATGCTATCAAAGAGTCTTATGAGTACAACCCAAACAAAACCAACAGGTATGTAGTCTTCATCTCCTTGTCTGTTTTTACAGCACATGAATACTCCTATCAACGGTCCAGGTTAATTCCTTTCCATATTGGGAGTTTTTGGGTAGTGATGTGGATGCTGAATCTCATTAGACTGTATGTCTTATTGTTGTTTGCTTCACTGGAATTTTATTGAATTCTGATTCAAACTCCCAAAATTTTTTATTTTTAAATATCTCAATTATTTCTTATTTGCTAGACTAGAAAATGTCTAAAATTATTATCTTAAAGTTTGTATTTCATGCATTTCAAGATGTCAGTATCTTTTCTTCATATCATCTCATCTCAAAATTTCTAGAAGAGAATCAAATCTGTGTAATTATATGTGTCAAATAATCTTATATTGAGTAGTTAATTATTGTGTATTATTTTACTTCGGGGTGGGGAAAAAACTGTTTACATAGTAATAACTTTAATTTTCGTCATTCTCTGGTTTGACCTCAGCTATGAGTAAATTATCAAGTAAACATAACAATTAGATACATGATAGATRAATACTCCTTTATGAAGTTCTTCAACTTTTTGATCTTAACTTCCAGTTAAACCATTGAGAGAATTGAAGAGTCTAAAACACAGTGAACATGTTCAGCAATGAGACTAGCTGTGAAAATACTCTGGCTTTTTTTGGTAATGTTACCAAATATTAAATGATGCTTTTTAGCGTGCTTTTTTTAAAATGATGAATTTTTTTTAAAGTGTGCATTTCTATTTAACAATTTGGATGTTGCAGCAGCAGCATCAGGAAGACTGAGCTTTAATTAGTTCTTCAAGTATTTGGTGACAGGCACTGTATTCAGCATCTGAAGGAGTAGTTTTACTCAGCACTATCTCTGCACAGTCTTTTACGTGGGAAACGTAGTTATTTCATTAGGAATGAGGATGAAAACATGGACTGTTCCTATTATTAAAAAGAAAAACAAGCTGCATACAAAATCTACTTTGTTCTAAAACTGTTAAAAAGCTGGGCTTGTTCTTTTAACATTGAAATATGTTAAAACTGGTTGTTAAAAATTACACTTGTGCTTCTGGATTTGTTTTTCTGAACCTCACTTGGCAATTTTCTCTGTAGGCCTTTTGTTTCCCAGAAAATTCACTTTCCTGACTTTTCTACAAGAGACATACATAGAAACTATGTTGACTGTGTACGGTGGCTGGGAGACCTAATTCTTTCCAAGGTAATGTTGCATTTTTCAGCTATGTTACATTTATTTGTTGGTCCTGAGGATCCTAAACCTTAGAAATTTTATTAGCGTGTGGGTGTTAGGTTAAATTGCTATCTTGTGTCAAATGATTTTGGGGAGTGTGCTGGGAATTTTGTCACCTGTCAGGATGTGTGGGTAAGCAGCTTATACTTAAAAAGCAAAATTCATACTACTGATGTACTCTGCTACAAGTAAAGGGTTTCTGGCTAACCAGGATCTGCTCGGAACATATGGAAAGGGAATCTCTGGATACTATTTGGGATCCTGCTAAAGAGTGAGATGAGGAGTAACCATAATGGAGTAACTTTGATTAATGTATTGTGTCCACTAGTAACATAGGCTTGCAGATATTAAAGCAGGCAGTCCAACTGCCTTGATGTCAGCAATTGGTGAGTGCACCAACTTGTTAGGCAAAGGGGTTGGGTAAACAATCCTCAAACCAATGTATGTTTAGCTGCTTATGAAATTGTGTTTGAGCACATCTGGGTGACTTCATCTGAAGCGAGTTAGGGAGGGCTCCTGCAATCCCATTACCTGGCAAAGCTGGGAGGGCATCAGGTTGCCAGCGATGGACACTGATTATTATTAGTGATGTGGCTGTGATCTAAGGGCAGAGGTGAGATTTTCAGTTCTACTTTTCACAGTGTCATTGGGGAAGATGTGAGATGAAGTGTTTGCTTCTAGTTGGACTGATTCTGCAGTATAAATTACAGGTGATTTTTCTTTTTGTTATTTCACTCCAGTCTTGTGAAAATGCCATTGTTTGCTGGAAGCCTGGCAAGATGGAAGATGATATAGATAAAATCAAGCCCAGTGAGTCAAATGTGACCATTCTTGGGAGATTTGACTATAGCCAGTGTGACATATGGTACATGAGATTTTCAATGGATTTCTGGCAAAAGGTACGTGTTGGACTTTGCTGTATTTGAAAATGTGTAGCTTTTCATTGGTTACATGTTTATGGGTATASGAAGGGTCTTGGTTCATGTGATGTTTGAGAAACAGAACAGTTTGCTGTAAGGGACTTTATATGAACCTGCAGGTGCTCCCAATTTTTCATTCTGGGTTCTGCCTGTGGGAAAAAATTCCACAAAAGAAATACTAATTTTCCAACAGAAATAAGCTTCCTGATGTCTTCATCCTCTGTCTGCAGAGATTGATAAAATGGAAGAAAGGAGGCAAATTCTACGGCCTTTCTGTCTCCTCCAACATACTCATTAAGTCATTCATGTTTAATTGTTCACACACAATTTATCAGCCCTAGAGCCTTTATAAATGTCTGACTTTATTCTTTGAGGGAGTATTTTAAAACCTCTTTATCCTCTGCTTTCTTTTTAAGATGCTTGCTCTGGGCAATCAGGTTGGCAAACTTTATGTTTGGGATTTAGAAATAGAGGATCCACATAAAGCCAAGTGAGTACTTTATTTCATTTTTGCTGAGACAGGGACCTGGGGTACTTCTTTCTTTCCTGATTATAGAGAAATTCTTCACAGTACTGCTTACTTTCCATTATAACTAGTAGGGAAATAAACATTGTGAGCCCCTGAAGGTTAATGTTTATTGTATCTCACTGATTTATAATTTATATTAATGCCAAGAGGTCCCAGTTGGATTGTGCTGCCTACCATGCATAGATACAGTAAAAGGCAATTTATTTCTCACAGAGTTTTTGCTAATTGGGTGGAAATTTTGCAAAGCCATTAGGAGAAGATGTTCTAGGTGGGTGTAGCACATGACAAACGCGAGATAGGTGACAGCATTGGAGTAAAAAAGGAGAGTGTAAAGGTGAGCTATGAGCACAGTGTGGAGAAGACACTATGGCTTTCCACTTCCTCAGCTGTGCTGCCAGGCAATTTCACAGCATGTCTCTTAGATACGTATAGATACATATGTATGTGTGTAAACATACAAATGCAAAAAAAGCAGGAACACAAAAAATGCCCCAAACAAACTCACTCCCAAAAAACATTGTATATAAAATGGATATACACTTATATATAAATATTTTATGCATTTTATTTTTATATACCCTATATGATACATTATACATATCTTGATATATTTATATATATAATTCATGTAAATATGTATAAATGAAKACATTAATGTATGAAATTCCTGGAAGTGCAGCAGTCTTTAATCACATGATTCTGATTTTTCWTTCCTAACCCTGTGAAATAACACTGATGATGAAGTCCTAAATAATGTGATTCAATAAGCTTTCAATCTTTGCTTCAATAAAAATGAGGTGGGTGTGGATGAACAGGAGACTGCTGTCCCAAGTCCTCATCTGGAATACAAAATACACCATGAAGGCCTTAGTCCTGTTGCCTTCAATTCCTCCTAGGTCACATAAATAAGGGATTACTGAAACAGTGCTCCATAATGTAGTAGGAAGATTTAACATTGCAGCTGAATAATTTTCTTTTCTTTCTAGGTGTACAACTCTTACTCACCCTAAATGTGTTGCTGCCATCCGACAGACCAGTTTTAGCAGGGACAGCAGTATCCTTATAGCTGTGTGTGATGATGCCAGTATCTGGCGCTGGGACAGATTACGATAAAGTACTTTTTCTAGATTCATAGAAGAAAATATATTTTCAAATTATAATATAGTCTGTTAACATGCTAGTACAGTAGATGCATTTAGTGTAGACTTCCTTGAAGGTTCGGCAGGCTGGAGCTGGACTTAGTGATGTTTACATTCTGTGTATTGTTCTGCTTGAAATTGCTGCTTTTAATAAAAAGAAGTATTTTTGTAAAGTTTTCTGAATTGTCCATATTAATTATTTCCCACAAGAAGCTTTCACTTATGGCCTAGGAAATTTCTTTATTAGAGTTAACACATAAGCGTACATTAACATGCTAGAAATTTGGTATATTTATGCTTGCAGTTGTATTTTATGCCTTTATTTAGAAAACCTAATGAAGCTTTTATTCAGGGACAACACAAAGGAAATGCTACTCTTAAGAATATAATATAAACAATTGTTTAACAATTCCTAAAAATATTTTGAACTCATTCTTTAAGTTAGTTGCAGATTGAAATTGATTTAATTTTTTGTAATCTCAAACTGGAATTTGCTTCTCACCATGTATGTTAATGACTAGTGGGGTAAAAACATTACCGGCTTTGTTTTATGGATCACATTGTTCTGTTGAATTCTGTCTAGTTACTGCATTTATCTAAAAGTTCATTTTTGGAAATATATTTTAATTGCCTCTTGTCAGTATTCCCAAATAACTTCCTCAATGTTTTTACTTGCCTTAGGAATTATGAATTCTAAAATGAATCATATTTCATATAGGATTAAAATGTGTGTTCAGTTAATAAAAATGAAAGGGGGAAATAGATAAGATGGCAGAAATTATTAGCAGTGATAATCTGTGTTCAAAACACTTGTGTGTCTCTTGTCAGCAGGTAGCTGAAATGCTCATGTCTGTTTTAAGAAAGTGGTCCAGGACATTGCTCAGTAGCTGTGTGYACCTGAATGAGGAAGAAAGTAAACATTTATTGAGGCTGAACCATTTACATACTTTTTTCCCTTTCCCTGCCCTTATCCTTTAACATAGCATATTACTTAAGAAGAATGTTTTGAGTTATGATGTAAATATAAGTACACTGTCATTGTCAGTATTACAGTGCCTTTCTGAGCAGTAGATTAAGTAGTCCTGTCTGCTGCTGACTTCTTAAGTGCATATCTGACTTTTCATCTTTCAGGATATTGCTTTTTTCTGTTTGTTACAGTTTGGGAAAGCTTGTAAATGCTCTGATTAGATAAACTACCTGTTCAGTTGGAAGTAATGTGACTAAAATAGTTTTGATTTGTGTCCTTGGGAACCCGAAAAAAATGAAGCCCAGAACAACTGACTGACAAGCAGTTTACAGATTTTAGTCTGTAATATATGATTGTTTTCCTTTTTTCCTCTTTTAAATCCTTGATCTTACTACTAAGGAAGTGCAGTAGTACCACAGGTCTGTCCAAAACTAGTGGTTAATTKGGGCTGGATTTTGGACCTTGTTTTTCTTGCACAAGCCAAATGGCCAGTATGGTCTTTCTTGTGCCCATGAGTGTCTGGTTAAGAGGACATGGTCAGGAAGCCAAATGTAAAACCAGAGTTAGGCAGAACCATGTAGAAGCTTGAGTTGCAGAGGGAGGAAACTGAAATTCCTGCTGAGTTGAACACAGATCAGCTGAGGGAGACAGATGAGACTGGAGCCTAGGGAAAGTGTGTAACTCCTTGTACTTACAGAACTGCTGGCATAGTATGAGCCAGTGTTTACCCAACAGCAGTKGTCCATAGACCTCATAGATCATTCTGTGGAGAGTATGAGGGGTTGGGAGAGTCTGAAAAATTATGGGGCTGGGATGTGGTTGGGAGAGCACTCCAGAAAGGCAGTGGGAGTGCTCAGGCTTCCTGCAGCCTCAAGGAAAGAGCTTTGCTTGAATTAGCTATACTCAGAACACTTGGGTTGGAGGCTGCTGCCACTTAGCCTTTGCAAATGCTTTACAGTAGCATGGCATTAGACCATCTTCTGTGTTTTCCATGGCCAGGGTTGAGAGTGAATTGGGATACAAAAGCAGTAAGGATTTCTCAGCCATGGGTGTTGTTTTGGGACATAAGTGGTACATTCTGACAAATGAGCTGCTCTGTTGGAGAGGAAGGAAGGGTGGTGCTTGACTGGAAAGAGGCCTAACAAAGTTAGGGTTAGCTTTAACTTCTGTTCTAACTTAGGAATATGCTGAAGACTGTCCTCTTAAAATGCAGACAAATGTTCCAGGAGCTTTGCCCTGAGAAACCTGGATGGAGCTGAAATTGGATTATGAAGGGAAGAACTTGTGTAAGTAAAGCTGTAACATGCCAAGGGGAGAAAAAATTCTTTGCAACAGTCAGCCCCATCTGCATGTAGAATTAATAATATTTTGAAAATACACAACAGGGAAGAAAAGTCTCTGTCAACAAGCAGACTGATAAAGCTCAAATGGATATAAAACTTAAGTGTTTATTTCATTAGAGTGTTTTTTTCCTACAGTTGCCTAGCTCTAGACTAAAAAAAAAGGAGAAAGATTAAAATTATTGTGTGTCTTCTGGAAGATACAGAACTATTAGAGTTATAATCATTGCAAAAGAATTTAAAGAAGACTTTAATATTTTCCAAAACCTTTTAACCTTTTAACGTATACTTTTGTGAAACATACCTTAAGAGCACCAGTGCCTAAATTTTTCAACAATAGAAGTGTGGTTTAACCCTAGTATTGGAGAAACCTACCAAAAATAGCCTGAAAGAACATGTGTTTTTCTCCAGTGTCTTCAGGCTACCTTTAGGTCTGTTCTTTGGCAAATTCTGTAATTGACTCATTCTGTTCCCCATCTCAAGACAGGTGAGGGACAGGTAAAGTCAGGCTGATGAGTAACTGCAGTACAGTCAGAAAACTCTTTCAGAGGCTGCAAGTGTTGTTATAGAGGTCTTTTCTTCATGAACTTTGCATGAAGAGCATACTAAAATTTGAAGGTTGCTGATTCCATCAGTTATTGCACACTGAGTATTTCCCTGAAGAGATTAAAAAAAAAAAAAGCTGAAGAGTAGAGGTATCTGGCAGCCCATCTTATTCTACCAACTTTCAGACACTTAGAAATTGCATAAATGGTAGGCTTGGACTACAGTTCTAACTTTTAGGCAGAGACTTTGCCCACAGACAGCAAGAAGGTTTGCACCAGAGCTGGAAGCAGAAACAGAAAACAGGTTCCTGATTGTTAAATCAGTGGTTCACTTAAAAGGTCTCTCTTCTCAGAGTATGGTCCTGTTTCCTGGGGTGATGCTCCATCTGGTGGTGAATGATAAAAAATGTTACCACAATGCAGTTTTAAATCAGGTTCTTCTTGAGGCTTTTAATGTTAAGCCAAAAAATTYTCATGTCAATATGGATCGAATTTGCCCTTCCTAGTATAGGTAGGAGAGCTTGTTTTCTCTGGTGCATTTCACGCTTATGTTTCAGCACTGATTGCATTGAGGAGCTCTGGTTCCATGGCTAAAAGTCAAAGAATTAACTTCCTCTGCAAGTGCTACAGACACAGTTAGGTTCACCTGAGAATGCTTTGCTGTCACCATTGAGCTGTGTCCGAAAAATATTTACAATGAACAAAYGAAGCAACTTTTAGCAAACAAATAAACAAATCCTGTGYATAGTTAGAATTTTGACTCCTTGCTATGAATTTTGCATCTGTTTCTGTATAAGCCAGCAGCAATACATGCTCTTTGTTTCTTCTTGTATTTTTAAATTTTTCTCTGGGCATGGTGGTAAGGTGAGTGCAGATGTAGAAACAGGGCCCTTGTGACAAGAATCCCCACTCTAACTAACAATTCCTGTTGCCTTGGAAAGGAAAACAATTGGGAAAATGTTCTAAATAGAGGGCAATAGATACACCCCTGTCACGGTTATGAGTTTGGCATGGAAGGGTATGTTTAACCTCAAAGCCTAACGATCAGTAGACAGTATTKTTTTTTTACAGGTTTTCTTTAAAACCTGAACTCCCTAGCATCTAGAAACTGGGAATGGGAAAATTACTATAAATGTAGGAGGATCATTACAAAATAATTTGTATTTCATTGAGGTTGTTACTATTACAGGCATTATACCTCTGGCTATACCTGGGGAAAGGAATTTTAGTGTTTTGTGTGTGGAGAAAAAAAAAGTAAATGTGTGTATATATATATATATATATATATATTTATATAAAATATGTTAAAGGCAAAATAGATGAATGTATGTGTCTTTGTTTCTCCTCAGATTTTTTTTCCCAATAATCCTGTTCTTCCATTTTAAAACCACAATGTTGAGATAAGTATTGTTGGGAGACAGGTTAGAAGACCCTGGGGTTTCTYAAATTAAATTTCCTTAGACAAACTGAATGCCTGTTTCCTCAAGCATCCTAACAAGTGATCATATGATAGGATCTCACAGAGCTAGTGAAACTCACCCACCATAATCCTCGGCTTCAAAGCTGAGAAAGAAAAAGCGCTTATGCTTGAGAAGCACAGTCTGGCCATCCACACAACCTGTAGAAATGGATCAGTTCTTACTTTCACARCAGCTGTGAAAGGCAAAATACTGATACTTAAGGGAGATGGACTGTTCCCTCTGTGAGTTTCTATTCGGTAAGCTCAATCACAGCAGGAAAGAAAAGTAATTTACAATKACGYTCTCAAGCATATGCTACATTCACAGAGCTCAGAGACACCTGCTGAACCCACAGTGGCTACAGCAGTGGGAGAGGTTCTTAATCTACAGTACTGAGTTATTCAAACCCCATACAAATACATACTTTCATTTATAGCCCTAATGACTGGAGCAGGGCCAAGAGCAGCCACAGCACTCATGCTGKACTTAGTGACCCCACCCACGTGGTCTAGTCTGGCCTGTCTGGCTTCCTGAAGCCCAAACAACAATCCCACCAGCATCTGGAACAACCAGAATGCAGCTTTGGTCAGAACAGAAGTAGCTTGTTATAACTAGTAGAGTGAAGAATGAGCAGCTGAGTGACAGCCTGTGCCCAAACAGGGCCCTTGGGTTCGTTCTATGACTTGCTATTCACCAAACCATGACAGTGAGGGCCATAGAAAGTTGCAACAAGGAGTAGTGACATGAGGATTATTTCATAGGGGGCAGCTCTGGCCAGTCAGATGAGGAAGTTGTAGCTAATACCTCTTTTTCTTACAAATATATCACTCCTTTGGCAATTAAATTGTGCTGATGGAATGAGTCTGCTACATCATGTAGACACATATTCCCTAACTCCTGATGCCTTGCAATGGCTTGTTAAGTGTTAATTACTTATCACCAGCCAGATCCTTCCTTAAAAGTGTGAGAAACTGAGCAGTGACCACTCTCAACTTCCATTTGGTCCTTCTCTCTTCTGATCCATTCTATCACCAGCTATGGGAGGCATCTGCCACCTGTGTGACAAAACTACCACATCCTGCAGCAGAATTTGACAGGTCACACAGAATGATCCTAATGACCCATTCTGATGAAGAAGTTCAGCCTGGGCCTCTGCTAAGTTCCCCCATTGCTGCTTCTCTACAAACACTTGGCCTACAAATGTGTCTTTAAGAAAATTAAGGCTTTAGTCAAGCAGGCAACCCAAATTTTTCAGGTCTTGCATCTGTGCTGTGGCTTCTAGGAAATGAGCTTTGTTCCATAAATTACCTGAGGGAGAATTAGTTCTACTTTTCAAAAGCTGTTCTTACAAYAGCTTTCCTGGATTTCATCAGTCTGTTTGCCTCCTCTTCTGGGTCCCAGATGGAGCTCATTCCTTTTATTCCTTGAGTCCCTCTGCTTTTATGGAAGGGAAGAGTTAATTTTAAGCTGAGGCAGAAATGACATAGGGTGTCACTGAGCATGTTCGAAGGACTGAGTTTCTGTTCTCAGGACAAGTGTACCTAAGGCTGACTTGACTTGATAAAGGACTCCTTAAAGGCTTTATTCCCCWGTCAATGAAACCAGTAAAAACTTTTATTTTCATGCCAGTGCTTTGGGAACACGTCTTAGTCCTTTGTGACAGAAAGTAACTTACAAAAGCAAGATCTATTGTTCAAAATAATATTTCTGATCAAGCTAGTCTAGTGAACAGAAGGGCCAGCTGGAGCTCACCTATGAGACACCTGGGTGTGTGTGGCACCAGCAGAAACTGCACTGGTCATGAGAACCACTCAGACCACCCCAAAATCCTATGGATTTAGGAGCAAACCTGAGAGCCTTTGGTGCCAGTAACCTAGACAGCATTATCRGACACCCCACATCTGTTTCTAAGAGAAACAAGATTTTACTCTCTTATTACTGGGAATAATTCTTCTAGCACAGCCAAAGTTCCCAAAGATTCCTCTCATTACATTTTCATACAGGAAAAGTTAAAGATAGGTACTCCAAGATTAAGCTCAATAGTGTCTTACTGCCAAAGAGGGAAATACTGCTGTACAATTTATATGAGCTGGGGACAAGAATATTGGTTGTCCACAAAATGGAAGAACTTACAGTGCAAGTACCAGCAGGAAAACCATCAGCATATTCACAGTTGTTYGATTACCCTTCAAACGAGGAAAAGAAGGAAAAATGTGCATTCAGTTTGTGTACAACACCCAAAGCACCMCACAAGTATGACACAGTGCTGCCATTTTTCAACTTGTAATTTTTTCCACTTTAAATGCAGTTTCAAAGAAGTATTTCTACATGGAACACTGATTTCTTGTTGCAGCCAAGCACTTCAATTGAATAAACCAACATGCAGACTAGTCATTTTCATTGACTTTAATTTTAAATACTGTTCAAGAGTAATATAAAAGTTACTAGTTTGTCTATTTAGACTAATCGTTGTTTGGGTTTTTGCCCTCCTCCCCCACAAAATCTTCAGTAGAGTTACTTGATGCATCTTTCAGGTAACACTTTAGAAAGAACTCCAAATGACAGAATTTAAGCTTATGTTTTCCAGAAGAGAGGGTTCTGTGTCAGACGTCTCTGGAAGTTTTCATACCTAGAAAAATTAAAAAAAAACAACAAAAAAATAACAGCTCCTGAATATAAAATTGTGTTTTTAAAGAAGGGTACAAATAATTTAGTCTATGCAGAGAACATGATAAATTACATCTACTTTACATCACTAAATCACAAGTCCATTTGCCTATCTAGAATATTTGCAGTTGGACTTGTGTATTTCACCAAGATGAATTTCATTAAAGCAGTATCCCAGAGGAGACTCATTCAAGGTTAGTAAAATTGTAAGTTTAGATTTGACATGAGGAAAATTTTCTTCACTGAAGGGCTTGTCAAGCACTGGAAGTGGTAGAGCCACCATCCTTGGTGGTGTTTAAAAGACATGTGGACATGTTTTATTGGCCCTGGGTTTGTGGTGCACTTGGCAGCCGGAGGTGAATGGTTGGACTCCATCTTAAAGGTCTGKTCCAACCTAAACAAGTCCATGAATTATAAGTGACTGTTTTATGCATAGCAGTTTTGGGCTAGGAAATAATGAATGAATGTATTAATCTGAGGCTGGATGGTAATGTTTTAGTAAAATCAAATAGGGAAATGTAATTCTCTAACATATAAGGCAAACATGTATGCACACATGCAGTCCTAATTTCAATTTTCATACTCACAAAACCAAGCAAACCATAAACAAAGAGCATCAGAATTCACTGTTGACACACAGTGMAGAAACAGACAAAAGATACAATTTCTGTGCCTTTCTATAAGAAAAAAAAATAGAGAAGCCTATAGGTTTTGAGCCACAAAAGTTAAAACGCCCCTTTTAATCCTCACAAACCCAAAATGTAAGGAATCAAAAGATACTGCCAATGAAACAAGTGAAACCACAAAATGGTCTCCTAAACCTCATAGTTCATAGCCCAGCTTAAGTGAGAAAAGACTGAAGGGTTTTAAACCAATTCAGCCTCACCCAGGCACTGACCAGTCACATCAGAGACCCTACCCACATACAGTTCATGGAGTTTGTAGTTACCTTCTGAACACAAGGCATCTGCATCAAATTACACTCCCAAACAATACATAGGGCTCTCATCAACTGCTTGCATATTCATGAGATCTTACTAATGATAAAACTGTATTCAGTTACTCTCAAACAGTGATTAAAAAAAGGGCTTAGGTTAATACTGCAGAAKCTAAATAAATAAGGCCAAACTGATAGGAAAGACATTTTCAGATAACCTAAAGGATTGCCTGCAGTTCACAATTTATCTCCAGACTACACAGGCTATCCCCAKACAGTTATTAAACAAGTCCCTGGAAAACAACTCCCAGAGGGATTTGTGTATTTACATTCAAGGATCTTGGTGACACAACCAGGTCAACTTGTAACATGATTTCATCACCTCTCACATATTCTTAAGTAAGGCAACTATGCTGGAACTGTGTCTAGGAAGAGACCAAATAAAACAAATAAGCATAAATTGACGAGTATCACTGTGCTCTGTCTTCCCACAACTCCAGAGCATTTGCATTATTAGCAACACAGTGCAAATGCACATATGTTAAAAGCAACCATTTTAGAACCAAAAAAGTTTCATTGGTTGCATAGCACTTTCCTAACAAAAAAAAAAAAAGCTGACAAATAAATATAAACAACAATTTTAAACACTTCTGCATCATCTCACTGAATAGCATGACTATAGTTCAGTGCTARGAAAAAAACCCATTTGTAACTAGAGATCACTGCCATTACCATTTCAGAACTACATTTGCAGGAATGAAAGCTTCAGAAGGATTTGGGGTCATCTGTGCCTGAGTGACAGCAAACGAGGAAGCAAAATTATAGAAGTTATCCAACATCTTCTGAGTGAACTGAAAAAAAGAAAAGAAGATATTTTAAGAAAGTTCTTTCTTCAATTTGAACTTTTTTGCAAAAGTTTAAGATATACAGCTTCTACATGAAGTAATTTTGTCATTACTTCACCATTGTCATCTAAAACAGAGTGGGAAAGTGRATGTAGTAGGTCCAGAGACAATGATCAAAACATCCTAAGCTTCAGTCTTGCCCTCAGATCCATCTGGCATCCAGAAATCATTTTAAGAATCTTCACTTGCCCTCTCCCTGCTCAGTTTCATCCAACTGGACAAACAGCTTTGAGAAGAACATTTTCTGTTTGTGTGACAAAGAAGTGATGCAGTGACAAGAGCTCCAAACTGAATAATCAGAAGAACTCCAGACTGGGCCAAAGCTGCCATTCCAGCTCCCAGAAAAACACTTGYTAAACAATTGGAAAAGGCTGCAATCTATTTACAGCACATCAGACTCCAGTGACAGGGCAATTTCCTTTAGCATTCCCCACAGAAGGGCTGCTGTCCTGGCATCTTTTACCACAAGATCTTGTGGGGGAAACACCTAAAGGATGCACAGGGCACTCCTAAACTGTAGGACTAGGAAAGAAAAGAGTGAAAGAGGGGCCAAGAAATAGTAAGCCCTGTGTGCAGAGGATAAGGCTGTAGGACATTCCCAGCCAGCCTACAAATATACAAGTACACAGTACCTCCTTATTTCTTCTATTAAAAAAAAAGGAAAAAAAAAGTTATGCTTTGCTTTGATGGGAGAACAAGGAATTTTCATATAGGAAATGTSACAGACAGTGAAATGATATAGGAAAACAAAACAGAGCCTGAGTTAATAAATGCAGTCTTGTGCTCCCCTCTGACAAAAGGAGAAGAAATCATATCCCAGAACCCTACCCTCACTCACATGCAGAACTCAATGGTTTTGTCATACTTCTTTTTTATATATGTTTATACACATAAAAAAGACATATTAAATAATAAATTTTCATAAAACTTACTAAAAATGTAATAGGAGATYAACTGCATAACTTAGGGTAGCAACAGACGATTTTGCCATTAAAAAAAMCACTTTTATTGCTATAATGTAGCAGTTCCAAAGAGCTGATGTAAAATCTTAAATGAAAGCTATTCATTATTCACAAATATGCTCATATTTGACCTTCCTCTGCAATCTACTCCCTCAAAGGTTTCCTTCCACTTTGACCTCACACATTTTCTCTGTAGGAGTAAGTAGCACYTCACCCTTCAGGTCAACTGCATTCCTTGAAGGCAATTACAATTTCAGTTAAGATGCTCAGAGTTAGATGCTGCTCTTTTTCAACAGAAAAATTCACTTAACTGAGAATAACATTTGTAAAAATGTTATGCAATCATGAGGTGGTTCTTTTTCTTTAAATACTACTGCCAGAAAAATCCATGAGCCACCTTGCAAATGACCTGATGTGGCCCATTATTCCTCCTAACTTAACTACTGCTATAATAAAAATTTGTGGAATCAGAAATAYTATTTAGGTGTCATTAGCCCCTAACAACTCCAGAAAAGCTCAATTAACTGTACTATAGAAAGATAGCTGGTCAACTCCTAGTTATGGTAACTTTCTGCAAGAAACATTACCTATCTGGAGCTACAATGTGTATAAACTGCCAAAGAACATCAGCTACACTATCAGGATTACTGTACAATTACCAGTCTCAGCAAGCACCTGGAAGGGAAGTGAGAAGGTAAAAAAGGCCTGAAGAAAAGCTTCAGCAACTGCTGAAMTGCTAGAAGAAAATGCCAGAGCCATCGGTGTTAGGGAAATCAAGACCCACTATGCAGGTCTAGCTTGCCTGGGACTGCTGTCAGACCGCCAACTAACTGCCAGAGCTGGCTGAGGATTTCCAGATGTTYAAACCAATGGACAGGCTGGGTTAAAAAATGGCACATTGTAGCCCAAGGCCTGATCCACAGAGAAGGCACTGGGGAAAAAAAMCCCCAATTCTGTGGGAAAGAGCATAATTCTGTAGTTTTGCAGAGCAACACCAGAAGGGTTTCTCCAGGGAAAGTGGTACACCTGAATATCTCTCTGTATCCATGCCCACATTTGCCTTGTGAGTAATTTCTGACCATCCCTGCAAGTCTATGTACTGAAGTTTCAGCACCTACAAATCACCAAAGATCCAGTCTCTCTTACATGTATTTAGTCATAGCTGCTCCTATAAGAAGTATATAAATAATTTCAGAGTAGAGTGACACACAAGTGAATCTCTTGGCCTCACGTCACTGAGGATGCAAATTCCAGTCTTTTACAGGATACAGTTTTTCAGTTTAAGAAAAAGCAATTTCATAGTATCAAGGCACCTAACCAAATGATTTGAGAATTATTAGGTTGCTTACAATCCTACTGCCACCCCCAGCAGCATCCCCTACCCACTCCCCAATTAGTGCTTCAGAGGCTCAATTCTTGAGACTTCCACAGAAAGAGAATTTCTGAAAACGGAAAGTCCAGGCTACCTCTGTGAATGAATCTACTGATGATACAGCAGCACTTGCAACAGGAGTCTGCTGGGCCAGGTTCTCCAGCAGTTCCACTGAGATTCCAATCTGAGCCACTGTTGGTGTCTGTGGGAGRTTCATGGCACCAAAGGGGTGTTGACTTCCCTTCCCTGAAAGCACCACGAACAGCACACGTTAGGTCTGGCACACACGTAAAGGCTGTGTAACTTTAATCCCTGTGTTTCTCCTGTAGAAGGCAGTCCCCAGCTCCCACCAGARGGATCTTCCTGTCCCAGGAAATACAGGAAAACCACAGTCCAAGCACAGGCAAAAGGACACACAAGCACAACAGATAGAACAGTGTGACTGGTACATTTAAAAAGCACMACAGATCATTAGGAAATTTTTAAAAACCAGAAAAACATGACTTTACAGCTCCCTGTGAAGTAAATGGGAAGAGGGAATACAATCAGTGAGTGAAAGACAGCAGAACCTTTCTCTACAGGAACCAAACTCTTAATTCATATTTGGGCAATTGCAGATAAACAAGAAATATGCAGCACTGCTGCAGTTGTTTGATTCACTCATTAAAGCCACACACTACTGAACCTGCTCTGAAAAAGTAGTGAGCACTGGTTTATGATCCCTCTGACTCAGTGAGGACTGGGCAGCCCCAGGTCTTATCTGAACTGCTAAAACCCACCAAAAGCAGCAAAGGTCTCTGACTTTGCAAGTGCCACAAAGAAAACAAGGAACCATCCCCAAACTGCATGCCACCAACACAGGCATCATCCCAGCCCTCTGCCCACACTTCTGACTTTTCTCAACCCATACTTTCAGTCCCAGCTTCAGCCAAGGTCTCTGCAAACAAGGACAGACACTCAGAGTCACTTAAATCATGTACTCTTCTGTCAGCATTTCTAATGGAAAATGCAGAAAARGCCTGTGGGACCAGAGTGCTGTCAGTAAACAAACACTAATACTGCACCTGTGTTTGTGGGAACACAATAGTCAAGTACCCTCTTAACACAGAGGCAATGTTTCAGCAGCACTCTCTGGCCTCTTACTAGCAGGAAAAAGCAAAGCTAATCAAGAGCTGTCCTGCAGACCAGTCAGCACTATCTTGAGCTGCCAGAAAGGCTAATGGAGATAAAAAGCACCATCTCACTTAGTCAAAAACACAGCCAGCAAAAACGGTCTGACAAGTTGAACTGAGATCAGGACTGAAGACCTCAGGAACTCGACCACTCCTATGCAGAGACACAAGGCACAAAGAAGCAAACAGCCAACMCATACAGAAAGTACACTCATAAACTCAGCACCCTTTTCAATTGAAGTGCTACTCCTTAGTCCAGATCCTACAGCTGCAATATAATGCTACCTTATGAGTAAAGCACTCCTATTAAAATCTTACTTTAACACAAACTAAGTAAGAAGAGAGTTCATCCCCTGAAATGCTATTTAGAACCTCTTCTGAGAAACGCCATTTTATTGCGTAYGATCTCACATTTGCTGTTGTTGGATGCTTGCTTGATACAAGCTATCAGAAACCAAGTATCAAGTTCATTATTAGGATCCCACAGCAACAGAGCTGGTACAAGTTTTGCATCTTGTAACATCTTCACCTGAGAAACTGACATTTCAATAAAAATGTAACATCTTCAGCAACAGGCTCTGTTACAATGTAGGATTACTTTAGACAGTCATGATACAAACAATAAAACACATTCATTCCATTCACTTTCATGAACTCCCACAGAACCACGGCCTTGGAAAGATGTCTGCCTAGAAGTGTGAAATAAAAGCATACATTGCCATCCTTTCACCAGGAGAAATACACTCTACGTTTTCCGTGCTTGGCTCTTGCAATTAGCATTCCAAATCTTACAAATGCAGAGAATGTTAATCAGTACTGAAATACAAGCTCAGTTTTTTGCATTCAGACCCTACACTCTCCAACACATTACATCACCACAGAGCAACTACAGAAAAGTATTTTTCCACCCATTTCTTTCCCTTCATTGAACCCTTAATTCAAATGATTGAGCCCTTTACCTTTCAGCTCAGCCACAACAAAACCCTTACTCACGTGTAGGCCTCAAATGCAGACATCATATTAGAGCATAAACAGCATCACAGCAGAAAACTCTGTATGGAAAAGGCTCTGCTGTAACTCTTATCCCACTTGTGAACCTACTCCCAGTACGGGTGCAAAATRCAAGCCCAAAGTTTGTTTTCTATTTCTACCACACCTTCACAACATAAAAACCTTTCAATTCCAAGGCAGGGAGCATTTCTAAGCCCCTTCTTTACATGTAAACAAACAAAACTGCTACAACTACTGCTTCCCAGGGAGCTGACAGGGACACATCTTTGGTCCTCTCAACCTGGTATTAAACCCAAAATGCAGAGTTCAAGCAGCAGCAATGTCTCTCAATGATTTCATCTCTCTGTTATATAGTCTTCTCCACCTTAAAATCGTTTATGACCATGGAAACTTAGATTGTGTAGCTTACACTGAGTCCACAGTCAGAGYTAAGCTCCAGACAACGGGAATGGCAGAGCTCTCTGCTGCTCAAATCAAGCACAGCAGTGCCTCAAGCACAGCAAATGTGTTCAGCTATGTCACTGAGTTCTTCCTTGAGAGCAGCCCTTACCAGGAAATTACAGCTAATCATGCAAAAAGCATCTGAAAATGTATTTTCCTCCAAAGCTGTCCAGGAGCACACACCAGTGAGTCTTTCAAGCAGGAGAAATATGCACCAAAAGCACTGGTGATATGCTTTACTGTTGCACTAACCACACAGCTTTGGGATAAACAAAACCACATCCTCCCAAACCCTTCTGGAAGGTGCTCCCTCTTCTGAAGAAAGCCCAAATTTCTGAGGAATGTGTATGATCAGAATTCATTTTGCTTTGCAGCTTGAGAGCCCTTATCTCAACCATACTGCCACATCCAGGACTGACCCAAAAGAAAGAATGCCATGTTATGAATGAATGCATTTTAGCAGAGCAACCTCAATGCTTAATTCAACAGAAATTTGAGTTGAAGATGTAGACTACATCCAAGCCTACAAAAGATGTGTACTACTTTATCACTGTAACACTTTAAGCTGCTTGACTGATGTATCTGTCCCTTTCATACAACAAAGCTGTGCCATTAGAATGTCTCATCATTTTTATAATGCACACAGCACATCCTCGTACTTAGGAAAACACACACACACAGAGACACACACACACACTCTACTCAATGTGCCAAAAATACTAAAACATTTGGAAAGCTGCTTTCCAATGGGGACACTCTCTATTGGACAGTTCTATAGAGCAACTGCCCCTGGCTGGGTAGTGCCAGCTGTCAGACATCACTGCCAGGCTCCACTCCCTGCAAAATCTGTCTGTGCTACAAAGAATACAACCASTTAGCAGAAGAAGCTGAAAGAAAATGCTGCTGGCATGTCTAGASAAACACCTAAAAACATGGCAGGGAAGTTACAAGATCATTTTTCCTCTATGCAGAGGACAAAAACACATCAAGTCTGCTTAAAAGAATTTCCAGATCAACACCACACACAAGAGAAGACAAGAGAGYAACTTCACAAGGAACAGTAACACAGACAGACTTCCATGAAGATGACTGGCAGCTTTTAGTACATCTGCTCAACACTATCTGAAAACACAGAGTGTGCTGCCTTTTTAAGTAGCTTTTTATTCAAAGCAACCTTCACACGTTTATCCCTTATGCATTCAGGAACGCATCTGTTGCACTCAYTGCTATGTTCTACCAGTCTTACCGGATTTGAGACCAGAAATTTTGAAGATGGCACTTGGCTTCTCATTAGTGACAAACCCCAGCAGCTGCCACACTGCCATCCCACTCTGGTCTGGGTAACAAAAATAGACAGATCCTCCCATTCCATCTGGAAAAGGTATAGTTCCCAGCATGAAGACCACTACATGGTTGATGTTTTCATAGTCTGGTAAATCAAATACAAATTTGTCTTCAGCCACTTGTTGGGGCGCAGCTTGTACCTAAAGAGAACAAAACCTTTATTAGTATTAACATGTTCTTCATCTTCATCTGTCTGTGAATTTCCTTTTACAGAAATACACCTAAAGTGGTACATAACAAAAAGTGAGGAACGTACTAGCCTAAAGAGCAAATAGCCAGATAAAAGTCAAACACAGCAGAAGAACAACTGCAAAAAATATTACCAGAAAGACACAACAGTCTTGTTCTACCTGCACTGAACACATATCCCACCCGGGACTACAGGATCAGAATACCTTCGCTCCCCATGTGCGTAGGAGGAAAGTAGGGTGCAGAAGAGGTTGCCAAGTCACTAAGAAGTGGCTGTTGACCACCTGGCTGGCACAACCCCAGGATCATGGAAACCTGTTCACATAGGAAATACAATAGACCTTGAGAAAGGCAGCAGAAGGATGGCTGAATGAATGCCAGAGCAAAAGATACCCTCCTCTTTACCCGAGATGCCACATCCTTGCAGCCAAGGCACAATCTAGCCTTAAAAAGCTTCTTTTAAGCTCCAAGCTTGTCTCTGAGGAGACAACACTGCCAGGGGGATGGCAAGCGCCTCCCGGCAAGGACGCTCGACAAGGCAGCAGCCTGTGGGGACGCGGGGCAGGAGCCAGCCGAGCGCCGGGCAGGCGGGGCCCCTGCCTGGGGCCCGGGGGGCCCAGGGCCCTGCGGCAGCTCCACCCCGCCCCCGAGCGGGTTGAGGGCCCCGCCCGGGCCCGGGCAGCGCTCACCAGCCTGCCCGCCACCAGGCAGCCGAACATGGCGGCGGCCGGCGAACCCCCTCAGACGCCTCGCTACTCCCGAGCCTCCATGAGCGCCGTCCCCGGAAAGTCAACACGCCCCCGCTCACCCCGGCACCGCCGAGTCACTTCCGCGGCGCCGCCAGCACGGACTACAACTCCCGCGGTGCAACGCGCGGCCGCGCACAGACGGTGTGCGTGGGTCGGGGTGAAGCATGAGGGGAGATGTAGTTCTTCWTGCCACGGTGCTGATGTGCGTGACGGGCGGCAAGGGGCGATGCCGCCCGGCGCTGCCCCGCGCCAGCCCTGCCTCAGGGGCTGTGGGCAGGAGGGCCCTCAGCAAAAGTACCGCAGAGTCTTTTTTCCTTGTGTTTTAGCTAGGCTGAGTTGTCATAAATCCATGATAATGGCGTGTAGGCATGGGATGAAATCAGGCAACAGAGGAAGAAAATGAACAGGGAGATGAGGAGAAGCAGTTCATCTGGTAAATCTCCATAAATTATGACAAAAGTTCCCCTCAGCTCAAGACACAAAGATTGTTTTTCAATCTCTGTCTGCAGGGCGGTTCCCTTTCAAGTTAGTGCAATGTAAGCTGCACCCGAGTTCTTTGGGCTGAGGGGAGCTCCCGCGCTTCACTGCTTGTGGTCTCCTGGGTGTCAGAGCACAGGAARCAAATGGAAACAGATCGTTCCTTGCTTTGACTGAGAACAGTGTTCTGCACTTTCTGTAGAAGCCATTCCTTTAAATCTTGTTCTCATGTGTCATTTGGTGTTTACACGGGTACTTTGATTCATGCTTCRATCTTAATCATACCGATGTTTATATTTCTGTCACAAATCTTTATGAACCCTCTCCCGTTTTACCATGCCAGYGTGCTGCTATGGACTGTGAAACCTGAGATTCACCCATCTCTGTAGGCAATGTCAGGGTCTTTCCTGCAGCCAGGGTCACATTTGGTGGACAACTTCTCCTGTCCTCTGCCCTCCCAGACCCTGGGCACTGCAGCTGTGGTTTATGGCAGAGATCTATCACTGGGGAAGCTCCCAGGGTGTTGCTTTTGTTGCCCACTTTGTGGTAGTAAAGTTTTAGCAAAGGATTGTGCTGCCTTTCCAAATGCTAAAAACTTAAACAAAATGAAGACCCCAGTGCCTGCTACCAGATGGAGTAACCAACCTGTCCCTTTCAGTGGGAAAATATGAGGGAATTAYGGGAGCAAGACCTATTAAAAATGCTGATGCTAGCCCACGGTTATTTGTACAGGCAGGGTGCAATATGTGTTTCTGCCTGGTTCACATCTTGTTCATAGTAGAAGCCCAGGTGTAAGAAGTATTGAGGCAATAGAGCAGAACTGCTTAGTCCCAGGCCTCATTTTGGGTTTGAACCTTTGCAAGTGAGTTCTCCGCTTGGCAGGTGCTTTTCCACCTGGCCCCAATGAACTGGAAAGAAAGAAAGTGTTTTAAAGCTTGAGATATTGCAAATTAGTGGAGGGTGGCCAAGCTCTGCAGTGCCAGCAACTGAGACACAAGAAATCTGCTAATTAGGCAAGAGCTCATCTCAGGTTGCCAGCTTGCTGCAAACCTCTGAGATTACACCATGTCGAAAGGCTYAGGGCAGCCTGATCTCAGCAGGACTCTCATGCGCTCTTGCTTAGGCATGATTTTTTTTTTCCCAATTTAAACCTAATTATTTACTATTTATCTAAACTTGCGGAGCTTTCTGTGCAATGACAGCAGCAGAGCCACTGCTGCTCCCCCTGCCAAAAGCTAATCTCAGCCTGTTTATGAAGTTGCTCTAGAACTTACTTGTGACACAGATGTTCACTTGCASCCCTACTAAGATCCATGCCTTAATGCCATTTAGGTAAAAGAAGGTCAAAATGTGCCATACGAAGCAGGCACATTCCCTCTGTGCAGTAAGGGAAGGTATTTCCTATTCAATAGTGACAGATAGTGGCACTAGACACAGTTATTTGTTGAGAACTTCTGGGAAGTTTCTGTTCCTGGGTCAGGCAAAGACAGGAGAAAGAGGAAGAAACCTCAGGCAGGTTGAGCCCAGATTGACACAAAACTTTACCAATATAGTGGTGGGTGGTGTGCCAGAATATGTGCTGGGATCCCAGCTGAACACACAGACCAGAAGCATCCACACATGTCTGAACATGAGGGCAGCAAGGTGTGGATGCTGCATCAGCAAGAACTGTGGAAAGTAATTTTTTCCTGAATAAAGAGTAATTTTCTTGTACTTCTTTTTGTGGAGGGATAGAATGTAAGAAAATAAAGATAGTGCAGAAGGTAGTCTCACACCTGAGGACTTGCAGCTGTATTAATCCCCAAAGATTAGGAACAGGCCTGCCCTTAATGGGCCACAGCTGTGTCCAATAAGAAGAAGAGTGCTACAAAAGAGTGGGTTAGCTGGGTGAAGAGAGAGTTGGTGTTTGTTGGCTGGGCTGTGAGGAAGAAAGAGTCTGCTGCAAGGAGCTGCCCATAAGAAATCACTGAGAAGGTGTGGAACTTTGCAATAAGGTGACAGCATCTTTTCACATTAGTCACAGTTGCAAAAGCAGCAATAGCTTGTAAAATATTCATGTGGTAGGTTGGGGGGGGTATTTGTTGTTCTCCTTTCCTCTTTCTCTGGATGCCTTCTCTTTGTTTGCCAGTGTATTTTTCTGTTGTTTGTCTAGTTGCCAGGTCATTAAGGATTTCATGAACTTATGTCATTTGCATGTTTTCCAGCCTGAAGAGTTGTAGCTTATGGAGWTGTTTATTGCTCAGAAATTGTTCCATGTTTTTTGGTTGTCCTTGTCACTTCTTGGTCTATTTCCCAGATTCCCTGCAGGAGAGCAGTCAGCCCTGCAGGCAGTTCTCGCTGTCAGCAGTCAGGAAGGCACTGGGCAGATCTGCCCACYGGTGCACATCTCTCCCATTTCAGGAAGGTGGTGAAGCTCTCGTTTTTGGCCATGTGACAWCAGGTGATGTAGAAGAATGAACTCTTGATCTGTTCCCCTGACCAATCAAGCCTGTGTTGCTGAAGAATCTTAGAGCTTGTGAAATCCTTAATGGCCTTGAGAGCACAGATGAGGCTGCTGTTGGGTACCAGGAGTAGGGCTGAGGGCATTTGGGATAGTGGGAATGTGTGATAAGAAGGACAGGGTTATGTAATGGTGAAGAAGGAGCTGCCTCATGGGACAGAAGAAGAACAAGGCTAAATGGAGCATGCAGGAATGTGATGTCAAGTGGTTCAGGGTCAGTGACTCTAAGGTCACTTCAGAAAGAGATTTTAATTGTCTTTGTGCTGGGCAGTGGCCTGTATTTGTTGTGTAGCTGCTTTTATCAGTGCTGGTGATCCATAAGTGTTAATCTTCTCCCTTTTGAAGTCAGTGAGCATTTTGTTTACAGAAATAGTGATTGGGGAAAAGTTACCAGATAAATCTACAGAGGCTGAATATTTACTTGGAGACTGGAAAAAAGAGCCAAAGTGCCCAGCCTAACTGCAGCCTAGCTGTGCTCTTTTGAGTATGTCCAAATAGCTGCATAAATCAATCAAAGTCTGGAGACAGTGAACACAGGTGTAATTGGTGGCACTGTTTTATRTTAAAAGATTTTAATTTGCATTATAATTTTCCACTATTATGACCTTTGCTYACCTTCTTCTCAGCTTTTCCAAACTTTAACCATTAGGACTAAAGTTTTTTTCAGTAAGTGCTTCCATTAGTTAATATTTTTATATATGTAAAAGTTTCAGCCAGAATGTTTGTTTCCAAGACATGGGTCAAAAATGCATTGTTTTACTCAAAGTAAAAAATTAAAATTTGAATGATCTGTTCTTTCAGTTGCCCTAATTCCCTCATGTTSTAAGAGAAGAGACTTGCAATTTGCTAGCAGGTAGCAATTTGAGTCAGAAAAGGTGCTGTGAAAAGAAGCTCACCTGTACCTAGATATGAACTATTTGGAGAATTCTGGTTTGTTTATGCTTAGGAGAAATTTATGTAGCATCACAGATTCTATCCATGCTGAACAAGTCTCACTGGGGCTGCAGAATTTTGTCTGTAGCTGCCTCTACTGACAAAGGCACCAAGGCAAGAAGAGAGTATTGAGCACTTCTTACCCAACCTAACAACCTGAGGGGAGTACCTAAATTAAAATCAGTTTCATTCTGTTGTTTCTAGACAGTGGCTCCTCTAAGGCAGAAACTGTCCTCTGGAAGAGCATCTTTGTTGCCAGTAATTACAGAAGACAACGTGGCAGTTCAGCCTCAGTTACATGGGGATTTAAGTGGGAGGAATCCAGTCTCTTCTCCAGCTCACAGTTTAGGTATGGTAGGAGGAACAGTGAAGATGGGGGAAGTCATAAGGGCAATAGGTTGCAGTAGAGGTCAAGAAGAAGGAAGAATGTAGTTTACTTTTCAGTAATGCTGATTTTTTGAGATTTGGGAAATAGTTTTAAAACCCCCYGGGCAGCTGAAAGAGATGATGACTGGTTTGGTCACAAACAAGTGCYTGGCATATTGACCTTGCATGACCTGTTCTTTGCCAGTGGTGGAGAGGAAATTTGTGTCTCCACTGTGAATTTTATTTCACTTACCAGTGACCTTGAGGCCTCTGTTAGTGTTACCTGACAGCAGCTGACTATGGTTCAGTGAGAGCTTTAGCTATGATAAAATATTTATAGAGTATGGAAGATCGTGTAATCTGTTCCTCAGGTGACTTTTTGGGACTTGAGTTCTGTGGATGTCTTACTAGTCTTTGCTGCATTTAAGGTATCTGAATCTTCATGGAGAGAATTATTTTGTACATGCTGAGACTGAATTCACATTTTTAAGTGAATGACTCTTTGTCACCAGCAGATGGTGATAAAATACCAAGGTTTGGCATTTTAAAAAACTGTTCTTCGGGTCAGAAGTTGAGACTAGCTCTGACTGTATCTCTGCTGAAAAACTGCTCTGTTCAGTTTAAACCCTAATGAGGATGAAACTGTTCATAAATATATTAATGCTATGTCATTAACTAGCAGGCAGTGAACTATACTTTCAGGATCAAAACTAGTAATGGAACAGATAAACCAAATAATCCCAAGGACCATCAGTCTCCCACATGCCACACACACAGGGAGTCCCAAGACTTKGGGTACAAGCAAACCAACCTTTTTTTTAAATTCCATCTGCATTTGGAATTTAATCAACTTTACAGTGCAATAATTTTTTATAGATCACAATGTAAGGATTTTTTTGAAGGCATTTCTATTTGGTCATGTAAAACATCATTAGAGACCTACCCTGTTTGAGTATTTCTCCAAGCATGTTTTAACCACTTCAAACAGACAAGTTTGGCTTTCCTCAAGTTATCAGTTTAATTCTGTTTTGTCTTAAGTTTGTCTACCTCCTTCTTGTGTGCATGAATAAAAAGAAACAAGCATACAACTACTTAAGGAAAAAGTTTCAATTGATTTATAATAGAAGTAAGGCACTTATTCTCTTGGCTTTATTGATGAATGTTAACAAAAGGTATTGTCCAAGCTTAGCTTTCTAGGTCCACCTGTGCTATCTCCATGGATTTGTGTCTTCTGCTTAACTGTACAYRTTCATCACTCCTRTTAAAGTATTTTCCTTCTTCAGGTTACTTGCTAGGTGCTCTCCAAACTGTTTTTGACATAGTAATCTGGATTAGTTTAAACAGATTTGGTATAAGATCTGCTAACTGGGGATATTGTGAATGAAACAGTGGGTAAAAGAAACACAGRACCAAGTGACAGTCCAGCTTCAGGTGATGGTGTTGATCTACAGCATATGTGGAGCCTCCTCACCCTTAGTTCTTGCGCTGTCCTGTCATCCAGCTGATTAAACTGTTTCTCAGCTTTTGATGATGGCCAATCCATAATGTTCCCATTATAAGAGTGTTCACAAGAGCCAGGACATCTTAGGTGCCTGAGATCCTCTGATACATAAAGAATGGGGAAGGCATGGCTTGCTCCCAGTGAAGAAAACTGTTTCTCTAGGTAGAAGGGGCTTTCCACCTTGTGTGTTGTTGGTGTTGCTATTCTGAGGGCAAAATTGCCCTGTTTTTCTTAAAGTCTGAAAGAAGTAAGTAGGAAATTCTAYACCACGATGACTGAGTTCACTGCTGGTGTTGGGAGAAGGCTACTTGAAGGTGAGGTGTGAACTAATCTTGGGGATATTCACAGGACTGCAGGTGGTTGACTTTGCTTGTCTTGGTCTGTTCCAGCTTGACATTGAGACATCATAGCTGAGCATTTCTGAACTCTTTCTGTCCCAGGTGAGAGGGTAACCTCCTTGTGTTTCACTTGGCAGCATGCAGTCAGGCAGACCATGACAGCTACGTGTCTCCAGTAACACGTACTAACCTTCTGGCTTGCTGTGTGTGGAATGGACTGAGCTTTGTCAGTAGTTGATTGCATGGGTTGTTGACTCCTGCTCTTAGAAACTGTGGGAACTCTTCATCAGAGCTGACTATTTGCTTTCCTGTTCAGAATGAAGAGCCTCTCTGCATGGTCATTTGGTTGTGCWTTTAGTCCTCAGCTTTCTTGACATGCCTCCCGCTACTGTTTTTCTGGTTCTCACTCATGACTGCAGACAGCTGCTGTCTTGGTGGGGCTAACCTGCATGTCCAGAAAGGTCCCATGCATTTCAGAACTGTTCAAGTGCTTTTTTGTTCAGTCTCATCTCACTAAATACAATAGGGGTGAGATTAGTGTCAGCTTAAGCTGAGGTGCCCTTGRATTCAGGATCTGTGCTCGCTGTTTGTGTGGTCTGAAGTACTTCCATGAAGGACAGGTGTGACTACCTACTCTCATTATCATGCTAATAAATCAGCTTTATACAATACATGTACTCCTATCTTTATAAGCAGAAATGTGGCATGGGTGGTGTGTTTTATTCAACCCAAAATAACTTTTTTTAAGAGAGCTTGCTTTTTGGAATTACATAGAACTTACCAATGAAAATACAGAATATAACCCTGTAGCCCTTCTATGTGAAAACAGTCTAATGAAGTTCTGTCAKGGTTACAGGATTTCCGTGTTTAAAGACTTGATCCATAGTAACTAATTTCTACCTATCTGCTAATTAAAAATATGCATTAGAGATGTGGTTTGCCTTGGCTTCTAGKATTTGGAAAAACATACTGAGATACGTGATCAATCCTGAGACACCCTGAAATTCTTCAATTCCTAGTAAGTTCAAAGGCTATTATGGTACCCAGCAGCCCTTGGATGGGAGTCTGGAAAAGGAAAAAAGAAATGGTTTAAATGGTTTTTCCTTTGTGAAACCTTATCTGCATTTCAGACAAGACAAGCAGGACAGACTAATTCTATGACCTTTCTCCACAGTGATGGAGAAAGGTCATAGTGCTGAAGGATGGGTAGGAAGCATTGCACAATTTGTAGGAATTGGCTTCAATGAAATGTAGTGATTTCCATCAATGGCGRTTATTATCCATGTTTTCCCAAGTTTCCTTCCAAAAACCGGTGCTTGTGCTTCTGGGGAGCTTTGTAAATTAAAAATCTGCACTACCACAGTGATCATTAAACAGTTTGGTTGGTATTTGTGTACTGGACACAGAAAGAATCCACCTGAGTTCAGAATTGCTTTTAGTTTTGCAGCCAAATTGTGCATATCTCCCATGAAGACACTTTGATTACTTTCTAGTTCTTTTTTTCCTGTATTCCAGCCAATAGTGACCTTTAGAGGTCACTATAACTTAGCTCTGTTTTAAGCTGTGGGTCTGTATTTCAAATACAACCAATGTTATTTAAGAATTTGTATGCTCAGTCCACTGGATGAGATGGGCAGTGTCACCCAGCCAGCATTTATAAGCTCCCTTGGGAAGAAGTGATGCTTTTTCACCCTCATCTGACAAATCCCTGTCCTGTCAAAGATGCTGTAATTGATCTTTGTCATTAAATTCAATAATGTCCAAATTTACAGATCTACCTTGTTGCAGGCTAATGCAGATAAATGAGGTTCATGGTAAAATATTGACTTTTACTTGGCACCTATGCACCTCAGCACTTTATGCGTTTGATTAACATACAAGCAAGGCTGCAAAATCAAATAAATGAATGCAAGGAGTAATGTTTTATTCTCTTTAAATGATATATGAGACATAGCTATTTATAGCAAAGGGTTGGGAGAGAAATATAAAGCTAAGCCAATTCTAGGAATGCTGATACAGAACATTCAGTGAAAAATTGATATTCGTATGAGGAAGCTTCTGTAGGGAAAATCRGAACACCATGTAGTGGTGTAGAGCTCATTTATTTGTGCCTTGATCATGGTCTGTACCCAGTGCAGCCAAACATTACATAAGAGGCATTTTTTAAAAGTAAGGCACATGTTTTTAATGCTCAGTTACTGGAATTCCTTGCTAGGGACTGTGATAGATCATTTAAATGGAAGTCTTTAAAGTARGATTTTATACTTCTCAGCAGGCAATGCTGCAGCTGTGCTGTGAATGCTGGACTTACTAAAGAAACTTCTCCAGCAGATGATATTCTGCAGAGGTTCAGGCTGGATGGTCATGCTGGTCCCTGTATGGATGTGACACACTCAAATTAGAGAATGCTTATTATGCAAAAGCTGTGATGAATTAAAGCTACTAAGAACACCAGATATTTTAATAATTTAAGAGAGAATGTCCTCGGAGAAATGATTCCTTGAAAAAGCGTTTATCCAGTATGAGGGAAACTGCTCAGATCTCACTGAACCCACAGTCAGGGGAATTTTCAAACTATCTCACTTGAGCACAGCAAAAATACTGACTCATTTCAGACTTATTCCCTCACTATGCAAAATATATATGCATAATGATCCAYGCAAAATACAAATAGGCAGATCTTTAAAGGATGGAAATCACAAAAGCTCTATCAAGGCAAAATCTTTAACAGATAAGAAAGTTGCTGCATCTCTGAGAAAGATGTTTCATATGCACCATTCTCCAGAAGTAATGAGRACAAASAGTAGYATGAAAAKTGTGACCAATGTAAACACAGACCAYTTGTCTGCTTTCCTTGCTGTCMRAATCATTGTGGATTTAGACAGGAAGCACAGAACCTTGTTCAGCTTTCTTTGAAGAGGGGAGGGGTTTTAGCACATATGCATTGGGAAATGACTGAATGGGGAGCATGAGCAGAGCACTTTTCCTGCAAAAGCAATCAAGAACTAGATCACTATGRTGGTCTATTTGATTTCAGACTGAATGTTGATTCATTGCAGATACTCAGCTTGCTCCCAGGACAGAACCAATTTTCAGGAGTAGGAGCTTTTATTTTGGAATAAGGAGTCCACAAAAGAAGATACTGCAGAAGAGCAGTCATCCACSTGTGTATTTTGGCTGGCCTGTATTTACAGAGTATCAAAAAACTCTGAAACAAAATGCTGTAGTGGGACTGCTTCTTTCCACCTCCTTAGTTATGTGGCTGCCCTGTCCAGAAAAGCATTCCTGGACCATTTTCTCATACTGCCAGTCTCTGAAATAAGGAATACCTAGTTAAAATTCCTCTTTGATATCAAAGTATAGGAAAAAGAGAAAGTTTTCAGAAGGACTAGTTCTACTCCAGAACCCATTTTTCAGGTAAGTATGTCTYTAATATCTTACCATAAGGTTTCTCTTTGTCATAGTGCTGCTTCTGGAGATTTTGCTGCCWGTTGGATTTCCCAGCTCTTACAAAAGGGAAATGACTTTGCTTCAGAAGGGAAGTTGTGATATCTTGAAGTGTCACAGGAGTTAGCATCGTTTTCTCTTCTGAAGTTAGGAATGAGATAGCGTTACCCAAATGGATCCTGGAAGGTGTGAGTACATTATCAGGTCTGACAGAGACAACTGTGAATCCCAGAGCAAATTCATGGGATCCAGCCTGCCTACCAAACGTAGACAGCTGCTGAGTCACTGGATTCAGTACTCTGGGCTGCCTTTACGGCTAATGGAAGGAAATGTGTGCCTTCATCTGAGCTATCCCAGATACTTGCCACAGGATGCAATACCCCACAAAGATAAAGTGCCTGTTTCTTTCCACCTTTTACAAAGCTAGCTGAGGATGACTACCCYAGGTATAGAGATCTAAACTATAGAGATGTGAAGTTAAGTGAATTAGGCTGAAGCTCTCTTGTCTTTAAACACAATTTATATAAATGTGTGCCTTTAATTGAAATCCTCAATTATCAGTTATCAATTTATCCCTTGAAGAGGGATAAAAGGATGTGAACATGGATCATATGCCCTCTTAAGGAAATGGGCTTTAGATCAGGATGTTGAGAGGCTCTGAGMAGGATTATGTCCTCTTCTATCACAAAAAGTGTTTAACATACCCTGGGAAGTTTTGTAGATTTATGTGTGTGTGGGGGGTGAGGGGAAAGAAAGCCTGAAAGTCCTTCACACAATTTCTTTGTTTCAAGGTCATAGTGAATTAATTTTGGAGAGCCATGGAATCAGTTGTGTATGTCCAATAAATTATGGAGAGTAATTAAGCTATTCATTTTAACTTCAGAGTTTCACTTTAGTGTCCTTGTGGATSTGCAATACTGGGTACTTTTTTGCAATAAAAAAACTTGGATAGATCCATTGGTTTAATAAAGGCATTTGTAGAAAATGCTGTCATGTGATTTTCTTCTGTGAAGAGTTACTATAATTAGTTCTGTGAGCAGATAAATCAGAATTATCTTTATTTTACAAATTGAAAAGAAAGRCACAAAAGGGTTTCCATTGACAGCAGTGAGCTTTGTATCAGGCTGCAAATGTTCCACTCAAGATGCCACAAAGTTAGTGGCACATTTGGGAAAAGAATGCAGAAAATCTAAATCTCACTGAATGCTTACRAAGGGTAAAACAGAACATGAGGATGAATTAAGATGGCAGATTGCACTCRGGCTTGTGCAGGCCTTGCCTTCTGGTTTAGATCACCAGTATTTTCTACACAGGTGTACTAAGGGCTAAAATATTGAGACATACATTCATTTCAGCTGGTGCACTTTTGCTTGTGTCTCTGGCTGTAGTAACATCCCAAACACAATTGCAACCCGGTTTCATAGAGCACAGGGACATGAACCYGGCAGTCTTCTCATCCTCTGGGTTCCCAATGTCTGCCTGTTGCACAGCCAGTGGTKTTCTGAATGCCTTTGGTGCCAATCTTCTGCAACTGCAAAAGGATTTGACATCTAGGAATTGTTCTGCAGGGCATTTGTGGTAGTGTAAGTAGAAGGAGAAGATAGTATAGAAATGATGCTGGTAGAGATCATCTGGGTGTTGGGATTCACAGAAGTTGCCTTCCTGGTCTGCTAGAGACAGGCTATGTCCTGAAATCCAGTGGCGGTGGGTGCCTGGTTAGTGACAAGACCCTCGGAGTACAGACATTCCATCTGCCTAGTAGCTGTCCCTTTGACCTCCTCCAGTTGCTGGCATCCAGACCTAAGAGCCCCTCAATCTTGTGGCTGGTAGACATCAGCTAGGGCCAGTAAAATTGAAGTTCACTGTGGATGGTGCACATAGAGGGAASGGGGACCATGCTCACACAGCTTGCTAAGGAGAGAGTTTAGTGTGATGTGGTGGGGACTRGATGAAAATACTGACCAGCAACATACAGGTGGCCTTTTCTGTCCCCCTTTTCCTCTTTACACAATTGCTCCTCCCAGATCCAAATTGTTCTCTCTCTTTCCSCACCTTTGATCTTTCCTCTGARCATCCCACAGTATATTTTGTGTCCTTCCACAGTTCATTTAAAATGTCCTATAATAAAGTTKATAYARTCTTCAAGCATTCTCTGCTCTATCYCCATGTCTCCCATAGTAAGTTGTACACAGCTTAAGGCAACAACCCCTTTCAGTTTGTTCAGTTTTCCAGGGARAGAGTTTTCTTTGGCTGACACATCTTGGAGGGTTTTACATTCAGCTACAGCCAAATTTGCCCACATGCAGACGCAGTCTTTCTGGAAGTCTTTCTCCAGTCCTTTCAGCTCCTTTCTGCTGTTGATGTCTGAAGCTGAGCAGACCTAAACAGTATTGTTCACCTTCTACATGTGAGTTTTCATTTCCCAGACCAATATTATCATTATTATTGTCATTCATTTGGCTTTTTTTACAGACAGAAGTCTTAATCTATTCAACTTCTCTGTGAGAAAATTTTTCTACATCTTTCTTGTTGCCTCTGTGCATTTCCTTGTTTGTCTCTCATCTAGACAGGATGAAGGTGTATTGGCAGTGGAATTTAGCACTGTTTGAATAAAGGAAAGCAAAAGGGCCTTATGGTTTCCAGGACTGGGCTGCTTCTGCCCTAGTTTGGTCTGAAAAAGTTCACTTTAAACTAAAATAAAAATAAGGGCAAAAGACCCAAGTGAATAACATCATCTTCATCATGACCCCATTAAGGTTAATAAAATGTTAAAATGAGGCAGTGCTCACTCTCTGTTTTATCTTCACTTCATTGCTTTTTCCTACCAGCAGTGCATCAATAACTTGCAGTATATTCKAACTGATTGAATAAAAAGTTATATTTAATTGGGAAATCAATGAGCAGGAATAGGGCACTGAGGTCATATAGATTGTATCATCCTGACCAATCTAACTCGCTTGCCCTTTGAGCTGGTCTTTCATCATTATATTTCACTTGCCAATTCTTCAACAGTCTTAATTATGGGCACGGCAATTTGTCTTCAAATATCACACTACAGTGRAATCTATGCATCAATAAATACAGCTCAAAAGCGGTTTTCCACACTGCTGGAGACTTAATTGCTTCTATGGTTAAAGTAAATGCTGTAATTCTTTACATTTGTGGTGCTTTTCAACACCTTCAAGTGACTGGAAGCTGTTCAGGATGGCTAAATTAAAGGAAAATGCGTATTTAAATATGAACATTCGTTCTGAGTAATTTTGAACACTTTATCTGTATACAACATTCTTCCCAGTGCTGCAGTTGGAGCATGGCTAAGAAATAGCAGAGGACACTTCAGAAAGAATAGCTAGTGTCATTGGAAAAATCTGCTGGCTGTTGAGTTTCTGACTGCCTCTTTTAAACCCCAGCTATATGCAGGGGAAGTGGTGAATACCACGCTTACAAGCTTTGCCCAGTCTAGGAAAACCAGCTTTTCTTTTCAGTAAAGTGCAGTTTTAGTGCTGTCCTTGTGTTTGTCCCCTGGAGGAAGCAGGAACATGGGAATACCACTTGGAAAGTATGGGATGCAAGTGAGGCTTAAAAAGTCATTGTGTGAGCAAGAGTAGTGGAGAAGTCCACAACTGTGGAATATACTGGCTGGGATCAGTGGTACCCTTGCAGGATTTCATTGAGTTCCTGCAGCCAACCCTCCTCAAATGTGATACAGAGCATGWGCGTTTTACTTGTGCTGTTCTCTTTGCATGCAATATCTGTTGTGTTCCCTGATTCCTAAACCAGTATTTGTTTCTGCAGTGGCAGCTTGCCTGATTTCTGAGTGGTTGTAAATATTTGTTTGCCTTTATAATAGGTAGCCTAAGTCCTCCTAGAAGAGATTCTGGCATCTCTTCTGCCTGATATTACCTTACTAAGGGTGGATAGGACAGGGCAGACCTAGGGCCGCTCATATCATGTTTCAACTATGCKCTGGGTGTTCTGGCATCTCCAGGAACACCTGCTCAGTTGCTTGAGAAAAGGCATTTCATGAGAAACAGTGTGCTTGGGTGATTAATTTAACCTGGAGCCCATGAGATCTTCCAGTCCACATTGTAGTGTGGGTGCAAATCAGGAATCAGTTTTGGGGTGAAGAACTTAGCAAAAGTGTGCTCAGTGGTGAAGAGCAAGATGTGGGTATTCTTGCTATCTCAACTCCTTGCCTGCAAACAAAGATGGTAATGATCCCTTCTCTGATGGTTTAAGGCTGCCATTTCAGAAACAGATGAAGAAKTATTGTTTAGAATTCTTGGCTTCTGACCTACTCTGGAGTATTTTCAGCAGTAGTTTCTTAATGGTATGTGAGTAACTAAATATGCATTGGTCCTGCTTTGTGCTGCATTCTAATATTTGTGATTGGCATTTACATGAGCCAAGGTAAAATCCTAGCTCTTGACAGAGTTAAAAAAAACATTCCTTAGCTGGCAGAACATGTTGTTTTGATTTTTATTTATCTAAAACTTCTGTCATGCAACTGAGGAACCTCTTCTGATCAAAAGATTTTTGGAAACAGGTCAGTGGTTGTGAAAAGTTTCAATTTTGATGCTTCATCTTTTTCTGACAAAACCATTCTGTTGAGGCATTTCTGGCAAGCTGTAAATTTTATCTCTTAAATAGCTGGAGAAATTTGTTATCTTCTGAGGATTATTTTCTGTGGAAGATGTAGCATGATCTGAGCTGCTGCTACAAGGGCATCCAGAGTACCTGATTCCAGGAAACACATGTAGGAATAATCTTTCTTAAATTTTTTTTCCAATGAAGATGCTATTTAATGTCCAAGATATGGTTTCTGAGCCAAGCAGAATAAAACTATTCAATAACTGTGCYATTGGATGCATAAATATCCAGAAGATAAATCAATTATATCTACTTTAGACATAATGGAAATAGAGCTACTATAATTGAACATTATCACAGGTTTTGATGTTMTTGGCTTGGAGAGCAAATATCTCAGCTTCTCCTTGGAAGATTACCTTGGAAAACTATCTGCCCACACAGGAGTACYGACAAGACACACTTCAGGAAAACTACAGCACAGTCTCTGTGCCTCAGCATCTATTAGTCCCCAAAKTCTGTTCAAAAAATGACAACCTCAGGAGAGGTTTGTGCCTTGGCCATGTATTTCAACTTTGGAAAGCCTTTTCCTGGACTTTTCATACATGGAACCAATGTGTTAGACTTACATGATGCTCRTGTCTATCTCTAAAAAGAATTTTAAGACTTACTTTTTGCTATAGGGGCACTGATACTGTTGAATTTCATCCCTACTATATTCACAGTGCATCATCAAGGATGTCAGGACCACTACCTGCATTCTTATGGAAAGATTTGAAAGCTCTGAGGGTTAAGTGTTGCCTCCAAGAAACCTCAAAGTAATGTGAAGTCTGTCTCCAAATAGACACATATCATWTAATCACTGTGTTTGCCATGGGAAATGGTGGAGTCCACAGAAAAATAGGCAGCTGGTCAGAATATATGGGAATAATCATAAAACACAGAATGGTTTAAGCTGGAAAGGACCTTAAAGATCATGATGTTCCCATCCACCCTGCCATAGGCAGGGACACCTTCCACCAAACCAGCCTCCTCAAAGCTACATCCAACCTGGCCTAGATATACATCATGGCAAATATTCACTTGTATCTAGAATTTCAGGCATCTTCCAAAGTTTTTATTTTATTTTTTCCATGATCTGAATATTTATGCCAGTGGTTCTTAATTTTACTGTCCAAAATGCAGCAATGCTGAGAGCAACACGCTGTGTCATCTCCCATTTTGAGCTCTATATTCCTGGGGACCTCAAGAAGGAGGGGATCCCCAGCTGCTGAAGGATCTTGTGGTGAGCTTAATGTCTCCAACTCCAGGGATGAGGGTTGCTTTCTACATGCTAATGTATTTGTTTGCACCTAATTTATGGATGGAGAGATAGGGGTTAAATGAAAAACCTATTGCTTCTAGACAGTGATAATGCTAAAAAGAAAATGCATACCATTTGCTTTGGACCTGTGTCCTCATCTCAACATCCAGAGCTCTGGCTGATGCACAAAAAACTCAGGTACTTTGTCTTTAAACCCCTGCACTTGGTCCCCCCCTGCCCCCACTTCTGCACCCAGAAAGTACTTACTGAAATGCTACATCAGCAGATACTTCTCTTGGTCTGCTCTGGCGGAGGAATACACTCATACCCCATTTTTCTTCTGTATTTGGTCACAGGATCTTGTGTTCTGTGATCTGTTTTATGAAGCTTTTCAACACAGAGCAGTTTGGAGGCTTTGCGCAGCTATTGGAGCTGTTATCTAGTCTGCTTTGTTCTGCTGATGGAGATTTGGCTAGATTATCTCCCCTTGTCACATAAATCCTAAATGTATCTTTTCTATGCATGACTGATATGGTGATATATCATCCCACAAAAGCTGGAGAAGAGTGCTTTGTGACTTTGCCCTGAGCAAACTGACATTCCTAAAAATGAAGCTTTGCCTCTGTGAATGCTGCTAGAGCGTTTCCTTTGTAAGATAATACTTTGCAAGAGTTACAAGCTCTATAGTTGTGTATTGCAACATTTTCCCTCTGCAAAGAATAAAATCTCCTTGAGGAAATAGCAATAGTTAAGTATTCATTTCTTTTACACAGTGTAGATCTGATTATTCTCCAGTCAATTCAATGTTTTTCCTGAGGTCTTACCTGCTAGTCACAGGCAGTGAAATAGAGCAAAATYGTGAAAGATATCACTGTATACAGCTAATGGAGAAACGATTGAAATGAAAGAAGTGGTCACCTTTGTATGCAGACATTGTATCCAGATGTGGTATGGATAATACAGATTTTTATGGGCTTCTACATTTAATTAAAGATACTGCTAAAATGTGATGGTGTGTACACATGCAAATGAACTGCAGTTGTGGGGKTTTTTTTTTAACTTTTCTTCAGAGCAAAGATTAAGTAGGGCTACTACTTCACCAGAACATTTCTTGAGACCATTATCAAGTTCTGGTGCAATTCCATTATGCCYATCTTGTCCACCTCTAGTCAATGGCACTACTCATGCAATAGTTCTAGTGATTGCAATAATGTATATATTTGCCACCAGTATACGGAGAAATTAGAGGARCAGAAAAAAGCTGTGGCAGCTTTTATTACATTATAACAGAGAGAAAAGACTCTTTAAATATGATTAAATAGATTATGGGTTWATTCTGAGCTTCCTGAGCTGGTGCATATGCAAAGACCAATTTTACTTTTAGGGAAATGTGTCCTTTTCACACAGCTGAATGAAATCAGAGTGGCAGATCAAATGATTTTTCATGCTGAATCCAAAAGCAGGAAGAAATAACCTTAAGAAAATGAAATKAATGGAAAATAAAATCCATTCACAATATGCAAAAGAGAAGATTCTCCGTATGGTGGGCTCATACTGTGAGAATGCTTATGTTCTTCCTAGAATGTGAAAGTAAAAAGGAGGAGCGTGACTTTAAATCATCAGGAATCTTCAAAGAAAATAATCAGCTGGGAAGCTGATAAACGAGTTGGTGGTGGCAAGTAGTAAAAATTTTTTGAGAGCTCCAGCCCCTCTCCAGTTACAACGRAAGTAGTGTAGTTTAATCAGCAGATGTTTCCCATAAAATCCCACTCWCAGTTATACACTCAACCGTCTGAAATGGTGCCAGGTCCCTCATATGTCTTGATTACGTGGAAATTTTCTGTGATTTTGCCAAATTTATGCCAACATATCCGCCCTTGTGCCATTTGGAAAACTGGAACAGCAGCAATTGCAGTTAAAAAAGAGATGAATGAAAGTGAAGTTTGTGTTCAGTGCCAGTTTCCTCCAAGAGGTTTTGAAAGGTTTTTATTGCTATTGCTGAAGCACTTTCACTAATGTAGAAAGTTCTGCTCATTCCCAAGGGGTCGTAATCCCTATCCCTGAACTCAGGGACATCAAATGTGAAAATCTTTGGCAAAAGCAGAGAAAGAGAGCTTCCAGAGAAGAAAAGCTACTGCAATTCTTTGAAAAGTATCAGTTCTTCATCATGTGTCAATGGTGGCTGAAGCCGAGGCAAGATGGAGGCTCTMCTGCCTCCTACCTATGTTCTTCCTCTGCACCAGTTTGTGCGGATGATATGTTTGGGTGTGACCTGGATGAGCTGGTCAAGCATTTGCATTTGTGCGTGTGTGTGTAATAGAAGCAGTTGAAAGGGAGGAAGGCTCAGTCCTCACCGTTTCCTTTAGAGGACAGAAAAAGCAAAGCCCAAGCTAAACATGTTTAATGTTGCAGTACTGGGAGAAGAACACAAGGAAATTGTTCCAGTACATTGGCTCCCATTGACCTTCTGGGAAAATACTGTGGGTTTTAATAGTAATTACTCYAAGAAAGATGTGGAAAACCATTGTAATTTGTCCTGATTAGACAGGAGGTTGCCACCTTCAGGGAGGGGCCTCAGTCTAGATAGACCCGAGTCTAGACTCGGTCTAGACTCTTCCCACCTTCTGTGCATGGGATTGCAGAGTGGAGAGGGGCWACAGTGGTCTCAAATGATGGTCACAGTCCTGGGGGTCATGCTCTGTCYGTGGCCAGAAAAAACGGTGGTAACCATGACTCACAGTCAAGCTTGTCAAGGAGGTACCCATATTTTCCCTAAAATGGCTAGGAGGACACCCAGAAAAAGAACAAGTACTGAAGCAAAATTACACTTTGGAGCCGTTTGTCTTTAAGTTGCATCATGGAATAAAATGATGTCCTGAAAGAAACTTGGATGCAGTTGGATATATTCTGAATTTGGAAAACAGTTGGCTAGTTTAAAGGCAAGAAATTAGGAAGAAAAGACGTGGAATAATGTTTGAGRAAAGTAAGCCTCTCTTCAGTTTTGTGTGAAGGCTTTATGAGGCATTAGCTTTGTGTTAAATTTACAGGYCTCTTTTCCCCTGCAAAGGTGATCTCTCCCCTGTGAAGCAGTAGGCTATTAAGAATCAGTTTCATATTCATTCTCCTGATTCATGCCACACACTTGTGTTCATTGCAGAAGGCAAGTTAAGCCCCTTTTGGAGAGTGCCCTATATAATTTTATAGTCATCTGCTGGAGGAACATAACTCAGTGTAATTTGTATTGCAAAGCTCACCTAGTGTGCAGCACTGGGTACGTTTGCAAAGCTGTCTGTAGGAGAGCTGCCATGGTGGTTCAGCAGTATTAGCTGAACCTCTGCTTTTGGGAGGTGGCCTGCTGCGGCTGTGTTGTGTTCAGAGAGTAGGGATGCTCAAAAGTTGTCTCCAGAGGCAGATTTTCACTGAAGTGTTCTTGCATGACATTTTTATGTGTGCATCTGGCTGCATTAGTCACTTGCAGAGAAGAGAGACTGAAAGGAATGCTGACTTGTATATTCCAGATGAAATGAATTCTGCAAGTTACATTTTGGTCCCAAAGACTAARCTATCTGCTGTATTTTATTGATTTGAAGGATAGTATGCTTTATTTTCTTTAGCAGCAAGCTATTGCTGCAATGTCTTCAGATCCTTCTTGAATTTTYGTGTGTGTTCGTTCTTATTTGTTCCAGTTAGCAATAGGTCTCCTAGATAAGAAGCACTGGCATTTTAACTCCCKGCAGACCAGGCTTTTCTGCTCTGAAGCACTGGAGCTTATTAACTTAGAAGATTCATAAGCTAACATTCATTCTAGCGCATCTCATATTACTTGGCTGGTTCTTCTTCAATAGAAAATTAACCACACTCCGTCCTTGTATTTTTCTGAACCCCAGTAAATCCTCATTTCTTTCTGTTTATTAATTGCATTTAGCTATTTGACACTCATGTTAATTGTATTGAAAAGGGGAAGTGTTTTATGTGRAAACACAGCTGCGCATACACTTTTCAGATATTGCAGAGAAACAGTTCCTTTGACAGACATAATCTCTTAATTCTGTGTAATCTATAGTTTTAAAGAGAATCTCTTGTGTGGTTCTCCAAAATTTGGAGTGGAATTCATCTCTACTGAATAAATACCTACATCCAAGCTCATCACCCTGGGTTGCCCTTATGGTTACTGAAATGCTTGTGTAGYCCATGCTTCTCRTGAACAAACCCACTCTGCTTAGGGTGGAATGAATTTCCCTTTGATTATCAAARGAGTCTGCACTGTGCTTGCACTCTAATGTCTGTGTTTGATCAGGTAAATCTTACCTTAGTTTCTTGCTAGTTTGACTAGAATTGAAAAATGTTACAGAATGAATGGTGTGACTGATGGAACAGCGTATCTATGCCTCCTGGCTGCTGAGTACAGAATGGGCTTAGAAGTGGATGGGTTATCATCCTGCTTTGTCTTCAGGCTAAATATCCCTCAACTCTTTTTCTCTCTTTTTGAACTTGTGCTCTTTTTATTGCTATTCTCTGCACTTTATTCAAATGAAGTGCAGGGGGAAAACTGGAGAGAACAGACCAGCCAAAGCTATTACCATGGGATGTGTTTTCAGGGGCTATTTTGCTGCTGTGTCTCCTTCTCCTCTTTCCCTTTCTCACATATGGCTTATTTTCAGACTGGTCCACTACAATGTATAGATTGTTTCTCCAAAACTGCACTGTGAGTGGTTGCTGCCCTTTAGTGTGGATGCTGTTAATTATTCCTTCCCAGGTGCTGTGTCTCACCCTGCTGACAGCACAATTTCCCCCACTTCCCCCTCCAAGGGCATTTACCCAATTTTCAAGGTGATTTCCAGTACTAATCCTGTTGTCCAGTGGACTGGCAGTTCCTTCCAKCATAATGTCACAGTGTCATTGCAAACTACCATCCTTCATTGAGGTCTTTAGCAGTGGTGAGTCCCACAAGACCTAAAAGGCCAACCTTTGCTGAACAGCATGGAATATGTCCTACTTATTGTCCACAAGCCATTTTTTTTTGCTCATAGTGAGAACCTTCATTGTACAGAGGCTGAAAATCAGATGTGATGGGGATGGCAGTTGTGGGGGCAGGGGAAGGCCAACATCCAAGATCAGTTTTGTTATCCTGGGAAGTAGTTGCTGCTGAGCCAAGGCCTTCCTGTAGAGACTTAGAGAAAACTCTTTCTTGTACAACTCTGTGCCAAATGGAGTCACATGTTGGTCATGTAATTTAATTTTGCACAGAGAAGTTCCTGAAACAAGATAGGAAAATGAAGGTCATGAAATGTTCAAGTCTCAGCTGGTTGTTCCAGATCTGATCTTGGGCACAGGCACAATTAATCATTTTGAATATTTGTATTCCACTGCAGTCTGGGAAGAGTCAAGTTATAACATGTTTCTAAATGACCATATTTTGACTTAGATCCACCTATTAACAGAAAAGATATATTAAATAATGTGTCAAGTAGAAAACATCATATAGGCCAAAACATCATATGGCAAAGGAGGACTCAGAAAATGGAGTCTTCAGGAAAACCCCAAACCCTGGCTCTGGAATATACTAACTGGAAGCAAAATGTAATTTTTTCTACAGAAAATATTTTTTACAAATATATTTATTTATAAATAATTTGTGTTATTTTGTTGTGACTTTTTGAGTGGACAGGCTTCTAATTCAATTTTCTGTAGATCTTTTGGAATACTTTAATAACAAAAAATATCCTTGCATGACTGAATTAGTTTAATTAAAAATGATGTAAATTGCCAATTCTAATAATAATTTAAATCAGTAAGTGGGCAGCCTTAATTTATGTAATCTATTATAACCTTGTTTCCAATTTATGATCATAATCGTTTTACCAAAGATAGCTTATTCCTTTACTGGCAAAGAACCATTAAAACTTCTTGATTTGGGAAAGAATATGTTTGTAGAATAAATTTGGCATCTTTCTGCCAACCAAGACAACATTTGTTAAACCACGTGTGTTTGGACACAGAGACATGCAGCTATACCCATAAAAATATGTATATATGTATATAGGGTTTGGTATGTGTCAGTAAGTAATAACTTAGCTTAACATATTCTTACTCTGATCTTTTATGCCTCACATTTTCCCTATGTAATATGATGAATGATACATTTCCTTTCTGCTAGATGATTAATGTTTTATATGCAATTTGTGTCAAATTATATTTAAATGGCAATAAAATTCAATTAAATGCACAGAAACATTTTAATGATTAATTTCATAAAGCTACCTTCAGTGTGGTACATATATCAGAGAAAAAAGTAAATGAAAGATGTCTCTTATTCAAAACATTATTTAATAAACATTTGAAATATTACCATTAATTACTTAGCAAACCTTGCTATTTCTTGTCATCATGCCCTTTAAGATTTTAAAACTGGATCTCATCTGCTCTGAATGTTTCATTTTCCTAAACCAGAAGAAGAGAAAGTGTGCTACTTTTTGAAAAGAAAAAAGTTATTGAACTGACAGTTGATTAAATGATTTTTTTTCCTKTGGAAAATTAATATTTGAACCTGGAAAAGAGAGTCCAAATGCCAAAACCAGTTTTATAACTTCAGCAAATTCTTGTTTCAGGTCAGAAATCCGTAGCTTCAACCAATTCAGTAGTTTGCMCTAAAAATTTAACCAGTAAAGATTTATTTCACAGTCGTAGAATCAGTATAATTTTTATTGGAAAAGATGTTTGAGATCAGTGAGTCCAGCCATTAACCCAGCACTGCCAAGCACATCACTAAACCATGTCCCCAAGTGCCACAACTGCACATCTTTTAAATGCCTCCAGGGATGGTGACTGAACTTCTTCCCTGGGCAGCCTGTTCCAGTGCTTGACAAACCTTTACATGAAGACAGTTTTACTGATATCCAATCTAAATCTCCCCTGGTGCAATTTGAGGCCATTTCCTCTTGTCCAGGTTCTTGTTACCTGAGGGAAAAGCACAACCCCTAACCAATTACAATCTCCTTTCARGTGTTGTAGAGAGCAGTGAGGTTCSTCCTGAGCCTCCTTTTCTCCAGGCTAAACACCCCCAGCTCCCTCAGCTGCTCCTCATCAGATTTGTGCTCCAGACCCTTCCTTAGCTCCACTGCCCTTCTCTGGACACACTCCAGCATCTCAGTCTCTTTCTTCTAGTGAGTGGCCCAAAACTGAACACAGGATTTGAGGTGCAGCCTCACCAGTACTGAGTACATTTAATTTCAATGAATATAATTATAGTGGTTTAGACCTCGGTACATAGATTCATAATTTCAAATGGCTTATTTTAAGGCAAAGCACATGTCCCTGAAGAAAATGCAACTTAAATAATAACCACTTTTTATCTTTAGTAACACACAGACTTAATACTTCAATTGTTGTTGAAAACAACAATTAAAATGAAGAGCATTCATTTAATTGAAGAAGAGCRGATTCACAGGTCATCTATTAAAGAAGATATATGAAGAAAACAAAAACACCTCAGTGACACTAAACATCAATTGTTCGAGGTCAGACTATTTAATGCAGGACCATCTGACATTTATTTGAWTCTGAAAATAACTATGGTAGATGAGTCATTTTTCTTTAGTCTTGCTACAGCGGATGGGGGTTTTTGGTCTGTTTTTTTTTTGTGTGTGAATGCAGCTTCCCTGGGGAGCTTGGAGTGTGGAGGGCTGTGGGAAGGGGGCACACAGACCTGCCCCCAGCCTGCAGGTCTGGGCTCTGCCCTGCTTAAATCCATCCAACTGGAATGGCAAACCAGAAAGATGTGAACAAATATGGATTCACCAGCTAAGTGATTAGTTTGACGTGACAAGGACTATGATGAATGTAAGATTTTTGAATAGGAGCTGGTGTGTCCAGCTTTGTTTGGAGTCCAACAGCAACCAAGGAAATGGCAGCAAAATTCAAAGCAGGTTGACTTCCTACTCTGAGTGTTACTCAGGTTTGGAGCTGATGTGGTTGGTCCTCCTGGCGCTCTGCATTCATTTCACCTTTGCTTCAGTCCCTTGTTTTTAGGCTCCCTGGTTTAGCCTGGAGGCAGCTTGCTTAGTCCCACTGGCCTGGAGAGAAGGCTGTGAGTGTGTGTCTGTGCAAAAGCTGCACACCCAGAATGTCACACTCTAAAGCAGAAGTTCAAGGAAACCCAGCACTTCTCACAACCTTGACTTCAGAAGTTCAAGTGAGATTTTGCTTTGGATGTTTKCAAGTCCTGGTGAGCATGTGGGGCAGAGAGCAACAAGAAATAGGTGTCTGTTGCATAAATGTTTCTCTTATTGATGTAAATACTGTATGAGCAAGTGGCAGGCATTTGCAGACACTTGCAGGTCTCACCTGAATTCATTCTGGTGCTGAGGCAGGGAGCTTGGAGGAGATCATCAACAAGACATTTCAAAACACACTTCCTGCTTAACATAATATTGCATATAGATAACAGCCTTTCAGTGAGCATCTTCTTTTGRGTGAAATGTAGGGAGGTTGATGTTTTTGTGGACACCTCTTTAAAAAGACACTTGTTTTCTTGAAGGAATCAGGATTCCTGTTACAYGGGTAGCAGAAAGAATTCTGCTGCAGCACAAAGAATTAATTTTGATTTTCTGCAAAGTCAAGGRGGTGGCATTGTGCTGTTCAGATCTGGAGCTTTTATTTGTTTTTGGGCAGAAGGGAAATAGTTGAGGGTGGAGAGGGGGCTATAGACAAAAATATTTTGGTCTGTTTTGTTTTGACAGGACAGTCTCCTGTCTCAAAACACTGTTCTTCAAGCCAGAACAGGGCAGTGAACCAGAAGTATTCCTCAGGAATAGAAGAATTTACTCCAGGGATGTTTTTAGAARAAGTCAAGATAATTTTTCTCTACAGGTAATTTTTCTCTATGGAAAACATAGAAGAATTTCTTCAAGTTATAACTTTGATTATCACAGCTAAAGTTCAGTTTCATGATTAGAAGCTTATTATAYGTTTATTTTGGGGTCCACAAAGGTTGTATTTCTGTCTGACATCAAACAGAATGGTAAATACCAAGTTGCCTCAGGGAAGATACAGAGAACTGACTTAATGTTGAACAATCTAATAATTTGTTTTACTCTAATGTCRCCAAAGCTGAAAAGACCATAAGTACAAGGGAAAAGGAGCCATATCAATTTCTAGCTGCTTACTTTGCTCTTGTTACCAGCTAGCTGGAAAGGGTGCAGTCAGAATGACACCTGTATTTAATGGTAGGTGTGAAAATGCAACCTCACAYTATGCCTGCAAAAATGAAAGCCTTCTTTAAAGGACTTTACTTCAGCTCTAGTTGTAATGGAAGGATCCTTTGGACTGTGACCTCTGAAGGAAGCAGAGCATAGCTTGGTTGTGCTTTAGAGCTGATGGAAATCTAAGGTCTGCCTGTTAGCTAGTTTCTTATTTGTTTTTCTAAATTAATATTTTGTCTCACTCAAAATAATTGTAAGTCCTAGATTTTGGCACAGAAATATTTCTGGGGATTTAGAGGGATGCCATTTGCCCTCTTCAGAGCTTCTGATGGATACCTCTGACCCTCCAGTCCTTCTGTTTGTATATAAAATGGTGACAAATATAACTCCTTCCTGTAGCTCTGAACTTAGTGGTTGCAATTTTCTTTGGTTTTCATKTCTGCACCTTATATTCTAATCTAATGGCTGGCTGAATGACATATGGAGCCTTCCAGGTTTTCATCCTGCTTAGCAGACTAGGAAAAAGTGTGTTTCAGTAGTAATCTACTGGAGAAATCTATTTTAGATAAAACAATTACGTCTTCCATTTGTTCTTTTTTTTCCCTTGAGCTGGCATACAGTTCTTTCTAACTCTATAAAGGTGTTTTATTGCACTTACTAAAAATGTCAAGAATACTAAACAGCGATACATAATTTACAATAGACTCTGTAGGTAATGGAGTTCTTACAGCCACAGCTTCCTGAGAGTGTATTTATTACTATTTTACTACCTGCTGTAGTATCCAGGCTCAACTTCCAGTGTATTTGGTGAAAAAACCCACAAGGCAAGGAGGGATAGGGACTGCTGCTAAAAATAAGTGGGTGATTTCTGGGCATTTGCCAATTTGCCCAAGATAAATGGATATTATTAACATTGTTGACCATACTGAAGTACTTTAATTGTGCAGAAATGCAGGCAGGAAAACATTAAACTAAAGAAATATGCTTGAATTAAAGAGTTGGGGTGCTGAGGAAAAGAAGTCATCCCATTCCCACAAGATTAAAGTGACCTTGGTTATTGGTTAAACAGCAAAATTAATATATTTTCCTTTCTTTTTTGGTGTCTGAGTTCTTTGCAGGCGTTTGTGCTGGTTAGCAATGTAGTTCAAGTTGTACAATAATCAGGATGACATGATAATACGTTGATGTAAACTTGACAAAATGAATTTGCATAGGCACTAACTATGATGTTTTAATGTATTAAAGCAAGAAGGTTAAGAAGTCCTTAGGAAATAAAAACACAGAGGTAAAATTGCTTTCAAGCTGTGTTTAAAGGGTAAGGTTTTTGAAGCAGTGTTTTTAAGTACCTGTGCCACACATCCTCTGCTAGGCTTTTCTTAAAGAAGGTTGTAAGTCCAATTTCAGTCAGAAATAGCATTTTCTATCTCTGTATTGATTTCTGCTTAAGCAGCATGCAGAGGTTTGTTATCATTGTAGTGTGTTTGCAAAGAAATGAAATGAGCAAAAGCAACAAGTGTTAATTTGGSCTTGTTTACTTTTAATCTACTCTGGCAGTCAGTACCTCACACTYTGTGTAATAGCCATTTATTTACCACAGGAAATACCTTAAATGCTGAGACAGGAATCAGCCTGAGTAGAGGAATATTGAGGAAACGTGTTCATGTTAGTGGATGCCTGGCCTTTTGGTAGCCCTGAGCAAGCCAGCACACAGTTCTTTCATCATGGCTCACGGTCCAGGCATATTCTCCTTTCTGAAACAATGTTCCAAGATTTTCCTTGTCTTACAATCCTGTTAGGAAGTATCAGGGCAGGGAAAGGCACCCACAGTGCAGGTGGCACAGCGCCCAAATAGAGGGATCATGCTCTCCAGTTCATCTTGCAATAGGATCTGAGGATCAGCCAGTSTTCAGGAATTTAGTCCCTTATTTTCATTAGCTTTGCTTGAAGAACCCGTAAGTACATGTGGGACCACCTGATGTTTAGTGCTTTGGTGAGTGCTGGCGTRATTGAAGCCATTGACTGGAAATGGCACAGAAAGAAAACGAGATGATATTAATATCCTGGAGTCATTAACTCTTGCACATCAGATTCCCTTCTTCCATAACAAATCCTGCATACCAAAAATGTGCAAGGTAATCAAGTAAGCTGAGGATTTTCTTTCTTTTTTTTTGGTCACATTTCATTTTATATCTTTAGCTAGAGGCAATAACATGTAGCTATAGGCAATCAAATGGGTCCTGAAACCACCAGAAGAATGGTGGATTTTTCTAAGTGATCCATCTAGATTACTGTCACCTGTGCTCTATGCTTCYGAAGAATGTCTTAAAACTGACATGCTCAGTTTCATGTCTACTGCATTTCWACATGGGGCTCCCACCAACACTTGTCTGACTGGTAATAAAATTCCTTTTAAAACTGTTACTTGTGTAGACCTGCAACACAGTATTGCCTTAGCTGGTAACAGGCCATAGGCCTTGTGCTGAATTTTCAGGGCTGCAGGACTGAGGTATGTCAGGTTTGCTTTGTCTGAACTCTTGGTGACCTGCCTGAGCTCTGTTTTACTTGCCATAGCTGTAACAGCAGTTTTTCTAATTGACCAGGTGTCTACGGCTAATTTGTTCTACTTTTGTTTGTCTTTCTATTGTACCTACATAGTTTTATGGGTTTAGCATAATGATGTAGTATGGAGAATATAAGTCTGAGAGCAGTGAAGTGGAGACATAAGACATAGAGGAATACAGGTAGGGGATGAGAAGAGTTGGGGCACAGGCTGGAACTGCAGAGCAGATGCCTATAAACAACTCACCCATGGCCAATCAAAAGAAATTCAGACCTGGAGCTAGTCAAACCTGGTTTTATGGATARCAAAGTGGACAAAGAACAAGTGTCTAATGTGTAAAAGGCTTGGTATACTGTRAATTTAGGTGTGACATGGAGCTGCAGAGAGATTAGGAAAGAGCAAGGTTAAAAGCACATGCTTGTCTTTCCTCAAAATACATTTTTTATTTTGCAAGGACAACTGATATATTTCTTCCCCTGTAACCTACTGTATTTTAGTGTGGAAAAGGCACCCATGTCTCCAAGGGAAGAAGAGTAGTAAAATTGGTATYGTTGGCTCATACAGTATCTTTTGTTACATTAATATTCACTTCATTTCACATATTCGTCAATTAACCAGCCAGTCTGTGCAGTCCCACAACCTACAGGAATATTGTTCTTTACTCTTTAGTTTTGTGATGGCATGATAAAAAAATTCATGGCGTCCTGCTGTTGGGTTCCAAATGTGSACATGTATGTTTTAGCACTCTTGCCACTGGAGTCGGTGAGTGTCAGTAAGTTCTCAGTCAGAACCCTCCCTGTTGAAGGATATTACTCTGAATGTCAACTATCCATGGTGTCCTTATATCTTGTCTCMCATCATTTTTCTTCCTAAAACAAATGCATCTGCATTTCCAAAGGCTGTTAACTTTACTGGCAGTGGTTCCTCCCCCAGAGATATGTGCTTCCCAAGTATTAATTCTCTTCAATTAAGCTTCCTGCATCATGCTGCATTGATCAGGCAATTAATTGATTGCTGAAGACTTGCCTGAAACAATGAGTCAGCTGTTTCTGTTCCCTGTGAGTTACTCACCCCCTGTTTTTTCAAACTTAATACAGCTCAGCAATATGGCATTCATTTGTAGTTTGGTGTAAACTGGTGCCCTTTGGTGCATATAGCACTGTTGCTTGTCTTTGTTTCACAGCTCAAAGGACAGTGCAGCCTTATTTCTAACATCACTACTGAAAGCTGATGGATGGAGGAAAGTAAATCACTCTGTTTTTAAATAATGCAAAAATCAAGTGGCCATTAGCTGGGGTCTGGAACTGTAAACCTAATTCAGTTGTGGTGTGTTGCTATGAATGCATGTGCTTCATATTCCCTACAGCTATAGAAGAGCATCTTTTCTCCTGATGCTGTGAGAATTTATTTCCTCTGTAGAAGCTATTTGTTTAAAATGAAAACTTAGACAATCCTAGGATAAAAGAAACAAAATACAAAAATATGTCAGGTCACAACTAAGAATAATTGCACATTCAACCTTTGCCCTGTTAGTCAGAACAAACCCCAAAGTATTCAAACAAGACTTGCAGAGCTTGTACCTGGGAGGTATGACTTCTGGTAGCCAGACAGATTAGCGTGTAGTGCTYTCTGTTCTAGAGTTTCAAAGCAAATTTAAAGTCACAGGGACTAGAAGATAATATTTAAAGTAATAAAAAGCTGTAGGGAATGCTGATTAAAGAATGTAGTCCATTACATCCATGGTGTTTGAACAGTACAGCTTTCTGGAAGTCTGCTGCAGGTTGCAGCTTGTAGCAATCCTGTCATAGTCTTCTGAGGGTTATGGTTTGCCTCCTGGGTTGGAGAAAGGATAATGGAAACAGTGATATTCAGATCCATGGTGGAGACTGCTTACGCACACAAAGAGAAGGGATTAATYCTACAGTGAAGCTAGACCAAAATTTAATTTCTGTTTGTTCCATCAWGAGAAGAAACTGAATGCTTGATCTCAGGGAAATGTCCATGCGCAGACATACCTATTCTGATAGTGGCACAAGCCTTAAGCTTTGGCRCAAGCATTTAGTGTTAGATGAAGCCAATCCTAGGATTATTTTTTTTTCTTTTACTATAAATTGTAAWTTGGAAATCTAAATATCAAGTGAATGCTACTTGCTTGGACAACACATTGAAACAGAAATGTGCCTGGCTGGCTCACTAGAGAGTAAACACAGCTGTGGGATGAGTTGCAGTAAGTGAAACAGTGGAAGAGAACGCAGTAACTGTCATGGTTTGACACTGGCACAATGCCAGTGCCCCCATGAAGATACCCTCCCCCTGGTGTCTGCTGTGAGATGTGACCAGGAATAAGCAAAGCAGGCTCTTACTTAGAAACAAAGAAAACTTTATTAACTGCACTACAAGAGAATAACTAAACTACAAGAGAAGAAAGAAAAAACCACCCAAGGAAAATGAAAACTGCACAGAAGCATTTTCTTCCTCCCCCACCAAATTTCAATACAATACATCCCCCCAAAAATACCAACTCTTGCTCCTGCACCACCCTTCAGAATACCCAATCCTCAGTCCATCAAGAGGAGAAGGAGTCCTTCTTTGTGCCATGGTGACCTCTTCCTTCATGTCCAGTGCTCTCACCACCAAACACGGACCAGGGCTGCTTCCAGGGTCGTCTTTTAAGGGYGCCTTGTCCCGTTCCAAAAAGAGCACAGTCTCACCTTTGGGATGCCTGTCCCCCCCATATTTTTCACCCCCTGGGGCCGAGGGGTCTCAACACTGAAACGCTCTTGGCTCTGAGCCACTGCCCCCCCAAGATGCAGTCTCTGTGTCACAAGGAACATGACTCTGTCCATGGCTACACAAAAGAGTCCAGCAAAAATGCCACTCCATCTTCTCCATTCCTCCAACATCTCTCTCTCTGTCTCTGGCACAGACCTTCATCTCGCTTACTCAATTCCCTCTTCATCTTCTGCTCCATTGTAAGAAAGGTCAATGCTCTGCAGAATTTTCATTGTCCACAAAAGGGTTACAACTCAGGCTCTGCCCACCCGGAGAGACTCTCACAAGCGGCTGGACACTTTTTCTCAGCATTCTCCCCCTTCTTCTCCTTCTCAGCCATGCTGCCAGCACATGTTATCAAGTTCCAAGGCAACACAGTCACAAGCACAGGCTGTACTCTCTCTCTCTCTCTCTCCTGGGGGGGCTGCCCGATGCCTCCTGGTGCTGTTCCCACCCTTCCATGCCGGGGCCTCCTCACCTCCCATCTCCGTCCAAAGCCCCGGCCTACCTCACCTGGCCGCATGGCTTCCCCTCCCCTGCCCAGCAGCAGCAGCTGGACGGGGGAGAGATGTGAACTCTTCCCCTGCCGGAACCCAAGAGAACTCCCCAGGGGGAGAGCCCTGCYTTAACCCTGTGTTCTCAGAGGTGGATCCAATGTCAGAATGGCCAAATCAGCTGCCAATATTAAAATCTGAACATCTATTGGCTTGACCACAGGATCCCAGAAATCCTGTTTCCTGTCAAACCACCACAGTAACTATGATTATTGATTGAAAATATACTTACTTATGCATTCATATGTTTTGTTTCTGGTTAGTATCAGGATGGAAGAAAGAAGTWTTCTGAGAAATCTATGTATGAGCTTTCAAAGTTTTTTTTTTTCAAAGCTGTCTTGGAGAATTATGGTATGTTGRTTTTTGTTTTGTTTTGCTTTGAGAAGACATTTTTATAAGCATTCTCATTTTATTTTAGTTGCATCCAAATTCCAGATTTTTTGTACACTATTTGTATGAAATATAGTCATAATGGCTGTTCTTGATCCTTCTGTTCTGCAAGAGTCAGGAAAAGTAAAATGCATGAGATTTTAAAGACAGAATCTATGGTGGTGGCCTGTCAGACTTCTGTGAATGTGGTTTGTATCCATTTTGATTTAAAGCAAATTATTTCTTCACAAATCAAAGAGTGAAAGAGCTGGGTCCTGTGAGAATAGTCAAAGAATATCTCAAGTTGTAAGGGATATTGAGTCCAGCTACTGCACCATCCTGTGTRTCTCTGCAGTGAAGTCCTTGACTAATGACTGTTTTCCCCTACTTGTGCATGCATAACACAAACTTCCTTTCTTTATGTCCTCCTGTTTATTCCTTGACATCCTCAGGGAGTTCATTTGTGGCCATACGTACACAGTGAAATATCACAAGTAACAGCAAGGTTGCCACTCTGGTTCTCCTGTAGAGAATGTATTAGTATGTTACTGGCATATGTCAGTTTAATCAGTCCTACCTTTCTGTCCAGCCATGCCCTTCAATTGTGACAACCTAATCTGAGAGAAGCAAATGTGGTTTAAGAAATTACCTGTGTCAAACCAACATTTCGATTTAAGTTTGCTATTTTCTTCTATGACTATAGCATAGCTTATGTATTAACTGGAAAGGGCTGCTAAAATGCTTACTGCAAGGATGGGCTCATTTGTTGAAAGGCTCACTCATMTTAATCTTGAATATTCCCAAAATTGCTTTTTGGGCATCTTTTGATGCTTCCTTCAAGCTTTCAGCTTGGTGATATATGGAAACAGCTCTGTGGCATCTACAAGAGTACCTCTGGGCTGTCTGAATGCTTACTGCACAGTAGTTAGATWATGTGTATGTTTGAAGGATGTATTCCTTCTCCCAAAGAGCTGAAGCTTGGCCCGTTTATTGACATCAGTGAGATCATGGGTTGTACTAGTTAGCCGCTACCCTGTGTTTTACTCRTACTTGAACCCTCTACAAGAAGCACATTCAGTGCAGCAGCTTCTGGGCAGCTCATAGATCCAAATAGAGATAAAGGAGAATCCTGAGGTACAGACCAGTTGGTTATTTTCGTTACATCTTCATTTTCTGATTTCTCACAGATGCTTGTGAGTATCAATTGCCTCGTCTGCACATGCTTAAGGCCATWTTTTCCTCTCCAGTTTCTGTGTTCTTGCTCCATAGTTCACTTTATGGTGGGCCTTCTTGGTGTCCTGTGATGTCCTGTTGACCCCAAAATACTTTTATTTTCCTTTGTTTTGTATTGAAATGTCAGGAACAATATGAGAACTGTGTTAAAGCCAGAATCGTGTTTTCATAGGATAGCATGGTGCTACATGCCATGACAACCTGTGAAGAAGTTTGAAAGTAAAGGAGTTTGCTTAAATAGTGTTGGAAGACTCATGGCTGGGGAAACCAAAGCAGGTGCAATGTCACCCATACTGCCATTTGGAAGTTGTGCTTGCAGAAAAAGATTTTCCAGACAGCTCCTGGGCTTTGTCTTGGAAAGGGAGTTAATTGGCTTGCTCAAAGTAAACAGATGGAATGCGGTATTCAAGCTTGCTCCTTGGCTGTCAATTTCTTATTCAGCACTATCTGCCTATTAAGTTTAAATATTGGCAGAAAAAAGTCAATGAAGWACAAAGAGAGAATAAGTTAAAAAAACCAGACCCAAAACCAAATAGAAATGGAAACAAAAAATGGCAATGAAATCACTCTCCATGGTCCATGAGGAAGAYGGTGACTCAGGAGAATTTGTTCATACATGACACATGCAAAAGGTGCCTGAGGAGAAGGATCATGGGCTGCCAGAAAAAATGGCAGTAACTGAAATGATTGTCAGAGATATTCTATCCCAGAAAAGCATGAGGAAGAAACCCAGCCAAACTGTGATGGCAGTGTTTATGACACACAGTGCAGCTTGATCCATTTAGAGTAAACAAATTATTTTGGTCTCGTCCWGGGAAAAAGACTCAGTGGACTTGATCCAATTAAAGTGGAAGCAGTGGAGCAGGAAGGACTGCTGTTTTTGAGCAATAGCAAGGGCAGTGGAATCTCCAAAGCTCTTCTCTTCATTAGGTGAGGGTAGAAGGATGTGGCTGGGTAGCTTACCTGTCACTGTCACTCTGGGGAGAAAGAGAAGCATGACATTAGAAAATTTAGGTCTCAAAAAGAACCAAGAGTGAGATGAATGGACAGGTGGAGTAAAAGGAAGTGATTAGTCCTGAGAGACATTTTGCTTTGCAAGTTTAAGAGGTTAGGGAAGCTGTTTAATGACCTCTTGRCATTTTGACTTCTGTAACCTTTTTACAGAAATGAGTATTTACCAACACTCTTTCAGTCTAAATAGAACAAAAATGCAGTCAACTTCTCCAAGACTTCTCAAACAGTTTACCACTCCATCCTCAAGCTAGCATGAGAAGAATGGTCTTTAGTTAACTGACTTTGCTGAGGAATTTTGAAATTTAGATTTTGTGAGAAGGTAAAATCCTTGGAGGAACAGAGGAGTGCACAAAAGGTTAACTTTAGAGCTCAGAGCCACTTCAGATTTGCAAATGGCATTGTCATTCTTACAGAAGCCCTGGAGAGACAGGGAAAGAGTAATTAGGGAGAAGTTCATAGTAGGTGAGGAATAATTAGGAGCTGCTGAGAAATAGCTGATGAGGACATCTCGGAGAATGCCTGGGAAAAAGAGCACTGCAGCTCGTATCCACATAAATGAGGTACACTTGTGATCAGAGGYTGGAGTCTAGATATAGGGTCTCTTTTTGCATCCATCAGTACTCTTCAACTCCTACACCCTTCCTTGCTCCTGAACCCCAGTACCTCCTTGTCTGCTGAACTATTGTTGCCTTTCAGATTATAGTAGTACCTAAACCTGYTCTTCCCAGATGGGGCCCAGAGATGAGAGGCAGCTAAACCCAGATGTCAGCAGAACAKTAATGTTGTCCTGGTATAAAGATTTTCAAGTTTGACTCTAAATGCTGTCTGCTGTTTTATTTGGGGGCTGATCACTAAAAGCCACGATGTCCTCACAGGTACTCTTGACATGATACGACATTGTAGGGAAAAGGATGAAGCCCCAGCACTTTTCTCTCTGCACCCAGAGAGAAATAATGTAGTCAGTCAATATGGTAAAAGACAATGTGAACACAGGCAAAGTAATAGTTAGTTAGAAGATGATCTCTGAGCAGTCGTTTTTGAGTGAAATTCTAAACCGTGGAGAGTCTAGAGATGGCAGGTTGGCATATATGAGTGTTTGAAGCTAGTACTTCCAGACAGAATTACTACTTCTAGGAGAGATCCTATGACTGTGGTGAAGTCTGGAGCCATTTTTGGTTCCTCAAAGCAGGTCTTGTACCATGGTATCAGTATAATTGAACCCAGGAAATCCAAGGGTCAGTTTGTTGCAGTGATGACATGTGGATGGGTGGGTCTATTGAGCAATGGAGGAGCTGAGGACTGGGTGACTGCACTCTGRGGTTTTGTGCTGGATACCTGCTTTGGCTTTGTCTCAAGGGCAAAGTCAGGGGTTTGAACACATTATGGGKGTTCTTGGAGCAACCCACTGGGCTTTGCTTTCAGTAAAAACAGATCCTATTCACGCCCTTGACAGAGAAGCAAGGTTCAGTGGGGATGGGCAGGGGAGTTGCATCAAAAGTGCACTCCTGATCCCAGATAAGCACTAGAGCAGATGTGTCTGTGCCTCTGGTGCTCCTCTGTAAAAGGAAGAGAAGGTCTTTTCTGCTTTATGGCAATTAAAATAGGATAAGGCATTCTTAAGGAAGAAGGGAAATAAGAGAAAAAAATGTGAGGGATTTACATTTTTTTTTTGTCAGTGGGAAGAAAACTGTTTTTCTTCTAGACAACAACCCAAATAAAATATCTATACCTGCCTATCCTTATGATAGATGATCCTTCTATTTTCATTATACTTTTATGAGGTGAGCCCATTAAAATGTGAAAATAAAGCCAAGCAAATCCACCATATCAAATAAAATGCACCAATGCTTTTCTACTATCAAAATGGAAAAGTTTTTCTCCATGAGGCTACCTTGCTTTTCAAATTAAATGTCAAGTATTATGGCTCCCCGAGAGATCTGAGCTACAGAGCAAAGTTCACGTTAGTCAACTACAGATTTGTGTTTACCTTAATGCTTATTACATATCAAATTACTGTGCTGTGACATGAATAAATATTGGGTTTTAAAGTTATTCCATTCAGAGTTTTGCTGGAAGAAATTTGACTGCTTTRGTGCAGTTATTTGGCAGGCCAGAAAGGTCATGTATTTTTAGGGCAYATTCAACTGAAAATGTGGCTGTCCTCAAAGGAAAATATTTCTCATGCCTAGTTAACCACCACCTTTGTTGTTGAGGTGCTGCATAKAGGATCCTTTGATCCAAACTGCAGTTCCAGTCACAGCACTGTTATAAGGTAAATAGGTGCTGGATTCCTTCTATGAGAGGAGGAATTGCAGCACAAGGATGGGGGTATTTGCAGCAACAACCTGATGYCCCTCTTGCTTGTGCCCAGTATGATGAGGATGTCTGATCCCCTGTGTTTGTCTCCTACTTTCAAAGCACAGACTTCAAAGGCAAAGAGCCACGTGCCTCAGAGCAAGTTGGGATTGTCCCACACATTGAGGAGGGGATGGCCTTGCCCCAGAGCTAGCCATTATCATGGCCATAGCCATTGGTGGAGGGTGGAGAGGTCCCCACTATGGGTGTGGAATCAAGAATTGTGARTGGATATCATAATCTAGAACCCACAGTCTTTTTCTCCTCTTCTCTTGAGAAAACTGTACTGTTGTATCTTTGCTGCTTATTCACAAATTGCTGTTTAAAAATTAGACAATCTTAGCTTTTTAGGCTTTGCTAGGGTTTCCTCTCCATTCCTGGGCTTGTCCTACTAAGTGTTGGCCTGTGGATCAGATTGTCTATGCTGAAATCAGTATGCTTCTATTTTTTTTTTATGATGGGAGTGCAAAGTAGAAAAAATAGCTTTTGCTATATTCCCAAATTCCTTCTAGTCCACAGCTTGGTTTGATTAAGGTTTCCAGCAAGCCAAAGTAGATGTGAGTACAGAATGAGACGGTGTTATTTGTCAAAGGTCATTTTAAACTGTGGGTACATATGAGAAAACTGGTGTTTGCCTGCTGCTCAGACTAACAAATCCTGATCAGCTGTTTCAGGTGGCCTGGGYCATTTGCACTGATACAGCCTCTTTCAGGGTGAGGATCTCATGGGACTTAAACTGGCCTTGGGTGATTAACTTTTGATTTATACAAAACCACCTCTAAATTTGCATCTGAAAAAGACTGCTTTAATTCTGTTACCTAATATTAAATTTTAAAACTTAATGTCAGGGGGTCATGGTTGTTTGGTAATACAGCCTTGGATAAAAGTGTGACATTATTCCAACATTATTAATCTTAATGAGATGTGCGATCTTGCCATGTGTGTATCAAGGACACCATACTCATACATTACCTTTATTATGCCAGTTAATGCAATTAGTGTAGTGTTGYTAATGTAGTTAAAAGTTTTATCACTAGTCATATAAGCTCCAATAGGATAAATATAAAGGGTTATTAATGCAGTAATTTATTATTAACAAATAGAGAAGCAGCAGAGCAATAAACTTTGCCGTCCTGCTTTAATGCCTTTATGTGTCATCACATTTTGGTTTTCGTAGCATGACTGTCATTCCTTACACTRCTGGCTGCTGCTGGATTTTCTCTAATATTTTTTAAAAAGGACTTGGCACCCTTTTGAAGATCTCAGTGTCCCCCTGTCAGTTTTGTGGTGCATAATTTTTCTTTCACTTTTTCTCTTTCCTTTTGACAGCTTGCAGCAGGTCTGACTCTTATCTGATCAAGATTCCTGTCTGTGAGAATGATCTTTAAATACCTTCAGTTCAAGGACACTGTRGAGTATCTCTTTCAACTAATATAAGGTACCAAAATAGTGAAATTTAATGAGATAGAACACCAAATTGATTGTCTCAGAAAGAGTGCCTGAGAGGGTAGTTAAGATGATGTGTCAATCACTTTATCTTAACAGCTTGTACCGTCATCATGTGACATTTCTACAGAATGACATGAACCGCTTGGAGTTAAAGGACTCATATTTGCACCTTTGATTTAACTAGCAGACAAAAATCATTAAAGGGCAAGGACTGCTTTACTTAGTGGAGAGGACACAGCTTGTGTGGTTTTTAAGCAATTTAAAAAATATTGATGTCCTAGTTTAAAGACACCTTTCAGCTGTCTTTACTTTTATTTTTCCATCACAAGTGTTACAATTTTGAGGACAGCCTGAACATGTTTTGGTTCTACTGGGTTATTTGATTCCTGGGAGGCAGACAGCTATTCACAGAATAGCTATGAAGAGGCAACAAGCTGAAGTCCACTGATGTTTCATGGTTCAACATGAGTCGTGATCCAGGTAAAAATCTGATTAGATGAGTTGTATCTTTAGATTTTTCATTGGACTTTCTTCTTCCAGCAACAATGATATGGGTGGCATCTGCAATGCATATGTGAGGAAGTGCAATGACATATGTGAGGTGTCTTATCATCTGTTTTCTTGGACTTGGTAAGCCAGTTGGTCTTCAGTCTTATATTTTTAATAACTTTGAATAATAAGTTAACGAGAACAATGCCTAGCAGAGTTTKTGGAATCAGGTCAAAGGTGGTGAATGTTACACAGAGCCATACACAGTCTGTTCTTAGGAGGATATTAATTTTAGAATATACTAGTTATTCTGTCTTGTGATTTTGCTGAAAATTTGTCAAAGATCAATTTAGGCACTTTCTAGGCTGTCTAACAATGGCAGTATAGGACTGAGTTGTTGGAGAGCCCTCCATTCAGAGGATCTCAAAACATCTCTATGCTGGTGTTCCTAATGAGAATCACAGGCTTGTCAGCCCTTCCAGTGAAACAGAGCTGTCAGACTCTCAGATATAACCAAAGAGAGAGGAAGAGAGAGCAAGAGCTACCCAATGACATTTAAAATTCCTTTTAAGTGCGCATACATAGTAAAATGCCAGCAATAGGGTTAGACGAGTTCATAACAAGCCTCACAAATGGGTTACTCTAAATGAGAATGTAGAGGTCTCAATAATAAACCCACACACCTGCTTCCTCAAAATTCAACTTTTTAATTGAGTTTTCTGCTCTTTTTTGTTCCTTTGAATCTCTTTCTTCATCTCTCAGTTGTAGTTGTGCCCCCAATCTCAATCTTAGCCATCTGTTCCACTTCTAAGATTAACATCTTCTATCATACACTGTACTATACCCTCAGAAAAAGAGAAGAGAGATGATGACTTCCTCCTGGGAAGAAACCTTATATTTCACAAAAGGTTCAGCTGTCACTTTAAAACAACACCTTCCCACACACAAATATGCACCTGTCACATTAGAATATTATTAATAATGCAGCCTTCTTGTGTTTGACAAGCTATACAAAATTACCCAAAAAATGTGAAAAGGTCTAAGAAAGGTGAGAGCAAGTCAATGTTTCTTTTCAAAATAAAACCCAAACTGATCTGCAATGAAAGTAATTACATTTTAAATGAACTGTTCTAACTTAACTCCTTGTATACATTGCAAATTTATATTCTTTTCSAGTTACACAGGTGTCTGTTTTAAGCTTGGTGAAGTTTACAGAGTAGTGTTGACTCTTCTTAGTCTCAGTCTAGAACTACAAATCCCTGTTACTTCCATTTTGTGTTGTTATGGTCCTTCACTAGCTAACAGTCTCTATCCAACCTCCACTACTCTTAGTTTAATCCCAAATTCCCAGGGGACTTGTGGGTCAGAGCAGGAGAGCACAGTGGTACCACTTAATTTTGCCTGTAACTGCAGTTTCAAGCTGAGCTAGAGTCAGCACATCCCGTGAAAAAAGACTGGTGGTGCAAAGAAAGGAATAGACTCAAGGTTTAGGGTTGATTCTAGTAAGTTAAGGAAGGGAGTTGGGGGAAAGTGTTAAAATCTGATGAAAACTTGAAAACTGGTCTGGGAGATTTAGGCTGGAATGACAAAATAGAAACTAGAAAGAAATCAGGTAGTATAAGGAAGGAGTTCAGAAAGATGAGGTGAAGATMAGGTTTGTTTGGAAGAATCAGGGAGTCTGTAAGGAAACATGAAGCAAGATCCTGGCTGAGGCAATTTAAGGAAGAACAATGAGATTAAAGGAAAAACTGATACTAAGGATAAAATGTCAAAGCCTCAAGTTTGCTTTATTCCAAATGATGTCTGGATTGAAGCAAGCAAATGTGAAAGTCACTGTTCGTCAGATTCAGATAGTTTTTTTCACTTGTGGAGAGATTTCAGCATTACACAGCCAGAACTGTGTAATGAAAGTTTGGAAGTTTTGCTGCATCTGATTCAAAATACTTCTCTTGGTTTTGTCTGTCCCAATTAATCTTTCTGCCTAAGGTAGCTGCTCTCAGTTTATGTCACTCAGGGACACAGGTGTTTCTCTAATCCTTCAAATATAATCCAGAGCATGAGAGTGAGTCAGGCATTGGGTTTCYATTAACAAAGAAGAATTTTTAAATCTGGGTTTTGTGGAGACTAGGACCATAGAGACACGTAAAGGTTAAAGCTTTGAGTGTAGCCCTTAACAGCTGTTCTGCACTAGTGCTTTTTTGTGGACTGTCTGGTTTAAAATAAGCTGCAGAAAACCACATTGATGGCGAGCTTGCAACTGAAGTCATGAGCTGGGTTGCAGAGTTCTCTACACATTCAGTGCTAAGACATAGACAAAAGGCAGTTCAGACAAGCTGAGTCTTCCTCTGAAGTTTCTCTCTGTTGATTAGAGAAGACCTTTGATGTGGAGTTCCTAAATCGAGTGCCAGTAGTTAAATAGACTCTTAGCTGTAGGCTGGAATAATGCCTTTGGCACTGGGAAATGGCACACAGCAATTTGTTAACTTCAGTCCTTCAAGGCAACAGGAAAGGCAAATACAGAAAAATTTTGCTTCACATTCTCAGTCTGCTTCACTTCACAATGGCTTGTGTTTGAAGATGGCGTAGATGTTTGAAATCAGGATTTGGGTTTTGAAGACACCAGGTGTTTTGGAAGGTGTTGCCTGCAACCTAAGCCATATCCAGGTTTCAACATCTTTGCACTGATTCTGTCTCACTGCTGGAAGAAAAGACAATGTGCTGCCGCAATGAATATTATATTTAATATGATTCAATGTAAATACATAATTTTAAATGTTTCCTCCTGGAACACAAAGTTTCCTCTGTGAGCTACAAAGTTACATTGACACTCTTTCTGTGGGAAAGTAGTTATTCCTCCCCTTACTGCGTGTACCCCATGGCTTTACCTACCCTACAGAGTCATCTAGAGCTGAATAACTATTGATTTGACCAGCAGACTCGGGGCAATGGAATACAGATGTGTTTCCTGAATCCTATAGTGGTTTTAGCACCTAGATAAATATTATCTATTAAGAAGAAAGGAATATAATCATCTGCCAAATTTGATAAAAKACATGGAATATATTTTCACAACAAATTCCTACACCAGGAATGTTTTAAATGTCTCCAAGGCTCTGGAAATTGGTGTTACAATTAGCTAAATGAAGTTATGAGTAATTTTGTGACCTAACCCTGTAAGACTTTATTGGAAAGTTTTGTGTGTCAAAAGAAAGTCCCTCTGGAATGCAAAAATAACTCACTGATTTTTCAACAAAATCGTCAGAAATTCAGTGATATTTTAAAGAAAAAAGACATCTATAAAAGTTCCCACCACATGGATGTCCATGAACCAATGAGAGTGAATCTCAGGGATTTGGAATGTGTTTCCCAGAAAATGATCTTCMGTTTCATTACAGCGTCTATCAATCTTGTGGTGGTCAGACTGAACAGACACTCTTTCCTTCCTTTTCACCTTTTGATTTGAGGTTCTTTTCCCAATTGTTTTGTCCTGATGCGCCCAAGGTTCCATAATACAATAATTATTGTCTAAAAAATGTCTTTAGAGTATGTACAAGTTTTTTTGTTAGTAGCTCTTGAAAACAATGCCCTTATATTTGGAAATATTACCACAGTCCCAGAAATGTAACAAAGCTAATGAGACACAGAAAAGAGCAGGTCTGATCAATACAAAAAATTATGATAAGAAAATGTGGAAGATTATACTAGGCTTGATGATGAACTCCTGCAGGTCATACCTGGTAATTTCCTATTCCAAATATGTTATTATTTTAGGCATGCTTTTATTGCAATATGTGGTGGTTTGACAGGAAACAGGATTTCTGGGATCCTGTGGTCAAGCCAATGGATGTTCAGATTTTAATATTGGCAACTTATTTGGCCAGTGGGACGTTGGATCCACCTCTGAGAACACAAGACATGACACAATCATGTCTTAATATGACATGTTCACACTCTTACTATGTGTTTSCTTAAATATTAAATATCTTATAGARGGACTTCTACAGAATTTAAGCCTCAGCTTTTGATGACTGGTTACAGATACCTGGTATATCAGAGATACAAACAGTAGGTAACAATATGTTGTATCCAAACAAAGTTATTTGATCTTTCTTTTGAGGAAATATTAGCACATATAGAAATATTTTCTTGAAAATTGCTGTTTATAGAGTATTGGCTAACCCAAAAGAGACACACTTTGTACCAAGAAGTATCTAAGAGTGAAATAAAAATTCTTAGTACTAAATAGAACAGTAACCCTTTATATAAAGGAAAAACACCTAGTATTTGAGTACAAATGGTTTCTTAAGGGGAATAGTTATGTTGACTGAGGACGTGAGTTAACTTCAGAAYAGCAGAGCTATCCCATTGGCTGGACCAACAGCCCATCTAATCTGGGATTCTGTTCCAACAGGGGCTGGTACCAGATGTTTAGAGAAGTGTTTAAGAACTAAGCAGTACAATACTTTCCACCTTCCAGATATATTGTTCATGGACTTCCTGAGCTGGTGACTATTTTCAGACCATCTGCTTGCTGCACCCACTCTCCCTGAATTAGTCTAGGGCTTTTAAATGCATTAGTGTCTTTCGTCTGTGCCTCCACAGCATCCTGTGGTAATGAGTTTCACAGTTTTATTATGCATGATGTGAAAAAGTACTGTTGATGGAAAAAGGTATTTCCAGAGGGTGATTCATCCTTCCTGACTTAGCAGAGGATTAATTACCCTTTGAAGAGTCTCATCTTTCTGCATTGGCATTAGAGCTTTAGTCGATTACTTCACACTAGACACGTACATTTTGGATAACTACAGATAGGAGAGAGTTATCCCAATTTTAGGGTCAGTTTAATTAAATGCAATAACCTYTTCCAGTTAAACTCCCTCAGCATAATATTTTTTCTGTAGATTTTCATAATAGGAGATATYGTAAAGTTTTCCACAAAGATGTACTTGAATGAAAAATTGCTACCTACCTTTGTAAGCCTGATGGCAAGGCTTTCYCTCTGCCAGTTTAAACTAATTAACTTCATGTGTAGATGAGGCCTAAAGGATCATTATAAGAAGAGGAAYATTAGGTTTCATTATTTATCTTTTTTTATAGAAGGGCTTTGGCTAACACGTGTGGATGGTTAAATTATATGAACTATGCATTGAAACGGATGAACAAATTCTTGCTATTCTATCAGTCAGTGGTTACTAAACAAATAAGTTTTTATAGAGAGAGACCCTCACTAGAATTTGGGAAATGAACCGTATATCGTTTATCAACTATATTAACAAGGGGGATATTTTCTACATCCAAAAGATAAAAGTTTGTACTTTGGGAGATGACAATGCACAMAACACTGATCATGTAGATATAAGGTTTTTAAACAAAGTAAGATATAATGATTTCTATTCACCTATTACCTCAACAGAGTAATTAAATAATGTAAAACTTATTTTTAATAGCCCATGGCATAGACTGAAGAAATTATTTTATAATGAATACTTGTTTTAAACACTTGGGATAAGAAATCTAAATAAAATATGCATTTACACAATATTCTGAAACATTTATAGCTCTGAAATAGTTCTTATTTGGCAAAAGCACAGGCAACTACTTGCATTAACTAAGTTAGCTCCTGTAATTGTAATCAAGGGAAATCACCTCACTGGTACTCAGTTTCTAACAATAAACCTCATAAACTTGTTAATGAAACTCACCATTTCAATCTTGTTTTTTGGAAAACAGTTCTTTTCCCAGAGAAATTGTAAAGTTGTAGGAAAAAAGCCCAAACCAAATCAAACGCACTTTTCATTTAAACTTGACTCACTCCCTTGGCTTTCTGAAGACATGTCATATAGACAGTGGCATTTTGCTGCTAGACCTGAAGCATGATGAAATAAATGGTTAGGTTTTTAATGCAAGCCTTGGGAGAGTTKGATTTCTTGCTCAATGGCAGTTGTCTGCTGTCCTTGTGCAACTGAATGGTGAATGGTGCAGTCCAGAAGTCCTAAGTCATTTCCCAACTATGATGGCCTCTGGAAGCAGTAGGGCTGTCCTAGTAGCATGCCTCAGCATATTGCTAGGCAGGTTACTGGTGGAATAGATAGATCCAGTATTAGTTTTGCATGACCTCTGGAGGAGGATAAAACTGCACCTGAAAGTTATTGTCTGGATGATTACCCTTACTGACTTTTTGCATGTGAGAGGAGCAAGACAGYAAGAGTGTGTTTTGAAGAGAATATTGGCTTGATTAAGATGTTGGAGTGTTTAAGAAGTTGTATCTAAAATTATCTAGAAAGGCTGGATGGAAGATAAATAYAGACCTGCAAAGCTAGGCCCAGATGGAGCCATTTCTAAGCAGAAACTGAATGGAAATTTATCTAACAGAAACCTCACTTGTTTAAACCTAAGACAATCTCCAAAGTTAGGCAGTGAGTGAAGTGGATTTAATTTCAGTATCAGTCATGATCCTAAGTTTCTCTGTGRCCTTAGCATTTATCAAAAATTCATTAACGTTTTTATATTTCTTGTAAACAGTGGAACAGTGGTAGTTTCTCGACGCACAAAGATGCTTTAGAAGAAAAGAATTATAGTTTTAAAAATATTGTGAAAACGACAGGCACTGCTGTAAGCCAAATATATAGAATTAATTCTGAAAGAGTATCAATATTTGCTTCTGCATTGCCCAACKACCATGATTTCCTGCTTTGTTTTCCTGTTGGCAAGGTTAACCTATTTTTTTGGAGRCTGGGCTTTCTGAGAGTAGATGCACAGGGTCTTGGCATTTGCTGTACTGATGTGCCTCATGGAAGTGAGTAATAGTTATTTAATGGTAAGAGGAGTGTTCCATGAATCTCCAATGAACAGTATTCTATGTTTGCATAGAATGTTCTTGAAACAATTCTGTTTGTACAATAGTGCTTTTGAGGGCAGCAATATAAATCAAATTTTCATTGTATAAATAAAGCATTTACCCATTAAAAAATGTTGTTCAGAAAATTGCTGTTATAAACTATGATTTCTAGCACATCTGGATGAACTACTCTATAGGAAGACATTTGAGGAATTTTTATATCTTTTATGCTTTTTTAAAGTACAGTGCATTCCATACATTTGCAGATATTTCAGTTTGAGGATGGTGTTTGCCATCTACTTAGTCTGTACTACTTAATTATTGATAGTTTTGTTTAAAAATTCTAGCTGTGTGTATGCCCTGTGTGACAGATAGGGAAATGCACATCTGACAAATGGTGGATGCTTATTTCTGTTGCCTGTTCCATTTTTAATTTTGGAATGAAAGTCAACAACATTCTGAGCTGTATCAGCAGGTAAATAGTCCGACCAAGGAAAGTGATCATCACTCAGTGCTCATTAGAAAACATGTGGAGTTTTGGGTCCAGTGTTAGGTGTGTCTGCACAAGAAATTGGTTGGACTTGCATGATGGTCACCAAAATGATGAGGGCTTTCAGCACTTTCTCTGTGAGGAAAGGCTGAGGGCGTGGGTCTTGTTCAGCTAAGTGAAGAGGTGGCTTTGGAGGGGCCTAACAGCAGCCTGGTCATACCTGGAGAAAAAAATGCAGAAGGGAAATGAAGAGATAGTTGGTGGGATGGGAGGGAAGGATTTCAGTTTCAGAGCAGGTCCTCAGGTCTCAGAGCTGGGATGCAGGAGGCAGGCTATGCATATCTTTACAGACTGAACTAAGTTTTGTTGTCGTTGCTTCCTAAGTCAGTGACTGTCATGTTCTGGGGTGAAGATTCATAAGGCACARCTTCAGGAAACTTCTGTGAACGTCCTACAGTGCTGACGTATGACTGGATGGGCCAAACATTGCCCAGTCAAATTCTGTACTGGAAGAAATCCCACTGAAGAAATTCCAATGAAGTTAGATAGCAGATGGTTTGGTATTTCACAAGGGTGCTTGCTTGCTAGAGTGTTTGTGGAAGTGAAGAGAAAGGAGCTGAAGGTAAGACTCATTGTCAGTGCTTGGATGTGCTGTGTGGTGTATGGTCAAGTTCTGGGGAGCATTAAGTGCATTCTGCCTGAGCCAAAAATTCCAGGATCTCATTGACTTCTGATTATATTGTCTGAATTTAAAGTGATGTATGTGCATGCCAGATGTTTGTACATGCCAGGCATGTGTAAACCACACAATTTATTTGTCTTGCTCTATCAGTATGCCGGTGTCAATCCTCCATGTCCATTAATACTGATATATTCAGCTACTGMCAAAGGGCTCTAAGCAGCCTGTGGGAACAGGATTGTGTTCCAGGGGTAGGTATCATGGTTTGAGACTGAAGTAGCAGCAGGCTAAAGTGGCTCGAATACCCAAAACACTTTTACTCACAGGTGGGACATCTGCCCTGTGAGGAAAGGCTTGGAGAGTTAGGATTTTCATCCTAGAGCAGAGAAAGCTCCAGGGAGAACTTATGCCAGCTTTTCAATACCTAAAAGAGAGCTTAAAAGAAAGGTGGGGATAGACATTTTATCCTGTTGTGGTAGGATAAGGGGTACTGGTTTTAAGGTAGGTTTGGGCTAGATAGAAGGAAGAAGCTTTTTACAATGGGAGTGGCAAGACTCTAGAACAGATCGCCCAGAGTTGTGACCACCCCATCCCTGGAAATACTCAAGGACAGGTTGAATGGGGCTCTGACCCAGTGGAGGGTGCTCTAGTGAAGGTGTTCCTACCCACAGCAGGTGGATTGGAACTAGATGATGTTGAAGGCTCCCTTCCAAYCCAAACTATTCTATGGCATATTTAGTATTAGTGTGTGACATGGCATCATCATCCCAGAGGAGACGCTGTGGTGCAGCACCAGTCGGGGGAGAAGCAGGGGAAACTTCTCCAGGAGAGTTCAGGCCACGGCTCAGGGAGTCTCTGCCCACTTCTGTCAGTTATGGGATTGGGGAGGGAAGGATATCTTCCATTATGACCCGCCCAGCTTCTTATAGCTGCTGGCTGTTGCCTTCTGGGACTCTGGGCTCACCCTTCTGGAAGGTTCTGCTCACCCAGCAAACAGCTTTGCTMCAGGATGAGATTGGAGGGTCCAAGCTGAGCAGTCCCAACCACACACTCAGCTACATTAAAACTTCTGGCTTTTTTGCATCTGATCCTCCAATGAGAAATGAAATTCTGGGCATAGGGCTATGTAGCAAGTAAGAACATTTAGGTGTCACATATAARCCACAAAACCATAATGCAAGATCTTTTCAGAGTGGCCTTAAGGCTCAGCTCTTCAAAATCAGCAAAGGTCTTTCTGTGTTCTTTTCTATGTATCCATCTGTCATTTCTGCCTGAGTCTGTCCTCCTTCCTCAATTCCAAGCTGTTTTGGATAATTTGTTCCAATTAATTAGATCCCAGAGCTGTTTTCACAAGCCTGTATCATTCAATCCCCCTGCTGCTGACTACCTATTAAATGACATAATTTAGGATCCTATAAGGGAAATCTAGCATTTATCTTACTTTTTGTCTRTGACCATAGCACACCAAAGAGCTGGTATTTACATGGAAGCCATCTGAAATGCTAATGCAAATAATTAACTCCAGTTTGCAGACTCCATTCAAATTGCTTACTGAACCCCACACCAATTCAAGAAATGAAACTGGAAGCTTTTTTTTTTAAATTAATCTTTTTTTAGTACTGATTGAAACTGTGATTTACTCTTTTGTCTGTATTTCCCTTAATTTGAAGTATAACTAAAGGAGGTSTGTAATTGCCAATCCTTTTTCTGTAACACCAAACTTTTTTGCTGGTTTTTTTTCCTGCAACTCTTTAGGAGACTACCTAACTTTTAACAAGGCTCCCCAACCTCCTTTTTGTGCCCAATAACACCAGCTGTCTTCTCGTGTCTCTAATGAATGTATCTTCCTCGTCTCACTCCACCACCTCATCACTTTCATTGTGTTCCCCTCTTTGACAGGTGGTCTTGTGGGTATAACRACATCATTAAATAGCTCTAAAGCTGCTAGTAAGGAAATAGTTATTGAGTGAATCAGAATACCTTCACTGCTGTAGCTGAATGAACAACTTAGAGTGTTTGCTAAATTTAACTGTTTCTCCTCTGCTTGATCTCATCTGTCAGGTTCATAGGTCAGGAGAGAGTTTMATTTCCTATAGAAAGAGATTTAGGTCCATCTGAAATATTTGGGGCTCCCTCTCCMCCTCCCCCACTGCTGCTGTGGGTAACAGAAGGTTTCCAGGTATCCATTTTGGATAAACACAAGTAGGGCATGCGAAGTACCCTGGAGCACCTACTGTGGCATTATGAGCCCATGTTCATGTGACTGAGTCAAGCAGTGAAAATGAAAATCCAGGTCATAATTCAGTCATCCTTCAGGAATTCATCAGGAGAAACAGGAGGAAAAATGAAGCCCCATCCAAGGAACACAGAAATCTGTACAGACTAAGGTATTTATTTCTCTGCAGGACTCTGAAGTGCGCTTGCACAAAKCATACAAAGGATTCTCCTGGACTGTTTTTTTCATTGTGTAGATTTAGTTTGGGAGAGAGAAAGCGAGTYTTAAGATGCCTGGTTGAAGAAAAGGTCAGGAATACTTCAACCTGGAATGGTACTTAAGCATGCTCTATTTAATTGAAAAATTTTAATGGTAGTGAATAAAGTGCAAAAAGCAGCCAGTGATGTGGGAGCTCTCTTAGCAAAAAAAAAATCCCTGATGCAGCATTTGTTTGAGATGAGCCCTGACACTCAAAAAAGAGACAGAATGAACCTTTTGCACTAATTTGAAAGCCTGATTAACTGCTCTTAACAATGATTGTGACCTGAAAGGCCAAGCCCAAGTATGCAGAGGGCACAGTGCCATTCCTTTTCTCCCATTACCTAATGGCAGTACTGCTCTCATCTCTGGGCAGCTGAGGAAGTGTCAAATTAGAAGTCCACCACAGGAAACAAAATCACCACCACAACTGATCCCTGGGTGAAGACTGGTCTCCTTAGATTAGAGTTTTGTTCAATTTATAGTCAAACAGCAGCAGACAGGCCACTGATATCCTGAGGTTTTGCTGTGGATGATACTGCTGGGCATGATCCACCGGTGCCTGCTGAATAATGTTTGACATTTCCATTTTGCAGCTCACAGAACTATGACACCTCGTGTCAATGCRAATAAACCTGTCACAGTCTGATACTGTATTTGAGGAAGTAGATTGAAAATTGATTGTGTGACTTATCTGAATATAAATGGCGTATTTATTTACCCCGAACCATGGACTTGCAATTAGTCAATACATATTCATAAAATATGGGTTAGGTAAATTAACACTTGCCTGTTGTAAATTACAACTGAGAATAATTTGCAATGGCCAGAAAGTCGAAAATGCAGTTAATTTTGAAATGGATTTGATGCATTGCATTATTTAACCATTCCCTGAATAATTTCAAGCCATGAATTTAGTTACAACACGAAGTATTGCTGACATGCTGAAGAAATTTGCTTAGAAAAATAGCCTTTCTCTTCCATATATTGATACTTTTTTGCATGTATGTTTTAATTGACCAGTTCTGAAATAAAGTTATTCAGTTTTGCCCCATCCAATCAGCCTTACATTTTTTTCTTACAGTGAGATGTATACCCTCCATAAATTTCTGATATCTTTATCCATGCTACTTGGCTTCTTCTCTTATGWATATGCATAATCTAGGTTAATGTTGGCTTGCGTTTCTCCTACCAGGATAAGTTATACTTTCCCATCCTGTTGAGTAATAGTTTTGAAATGTAAGGAAATGATGGCTTCTGGGAGAAAGGACTTCACACTTTGGCTACAGACTACATGGAAGGTATTTGAAGCCCCACTCTGCTTGCTTTAAATCTGTACCTGAACCTTCCTCTTGGCTGACTGCCTTGTCCCTGGACTACKGGGCATAAATGTGGCTAATGCATGGTCTCCAAAATTGGTCAATAGCTCTTGCCAGTGGAGGAGTGTAGAARCTGGGTTTATTGCAGGGCTCTCTCTTCAGGGCATGTCCCAGTTTCCAGTAATATGCAGTGATAATTCTTCCTTAGCCAGTGGTGTTTTTCCTCTGTGTTTATAACTTTTACTGGCTTTTCTTCCTATTTGAGGATGTTTCCATGGTTCTTCCTGATATTTACAGTAAATTAAATCTCAGCCCTGAGTGGCCATTTAGAAATTTTCACTGAATTCCTGTTTTTTTGGTGATGTGCTTCTGTGTTTGTAAATTGGAATTTCTGAGTGACAACCTGCTGCTGAAAAACCCCAAAGACCAGCTCCAGAAAACATGTAGTATATGTGGAAACGGGATATGGGTGGATGTGAATTTCTCAGTGGATGGTGYGTCAAAGGCAAGGGCCAAACTTCAAAAATTACATTCCACTGCCAAAAAATTTATGATATGATAATGATGTTCTACAGCCTTTTTCTAAGTATTGTATTATACTTCAATCAAGTTGAWGTCAACACAGGTGAGTGTGGCTGTATTCAGCCTAAATAAAGTTCAGTTCAACCACTAGAAATATGAGGAGAGGACAGGATAAGGCTGGCTGTAATTTGTACAACCAATGACATTTCAGTTTCTTGTGGTGAACATTAATGAATGTGTGATATGATTTTGTCTTTCTGGGAATGTAGAAGTGTGGAATTTTTAAAGCAGGTTSATGCCAAGCCTACACTGAGCAAACAGTGTCCAACATACGCGAATTTTTTCCTTTCTTCTYAGAACCAACTTCTTTTAAAATAAAGGGGGGAAAAAGTAAAATGCTATATATATATATCTCAACCACATAATAGTTCTTCTATGGAAAGCTTGAAGAATATGGAATTACTCTTTGCTCAGAGGTTTTAATGTTTATCTTACTTCKTAGGTAATATGGAAAGTTTTATGTGGAATCATGAGTATTCATCTGTCTGTAACAGCAAATAAGAGAATGTAAGGTGATTAACTTCTGGTATTCTTGAGTTTTTGTATTTTCAGCAATACTTCCTCTGTTGTTTGAAAGTGCCTGGGTCTCAGACAAGTCCATGCTCAGATATTTAAATATCCCTTTGCTTTAAAAGGAACCTAAAAGGTCAATGACTTCCCTTCTTGTCCCTAGGAATCTTGTATATATACATGTTTTTTCATCTTTATAGTGTTTAAAGTACGTTCCCAGCCTGTTGGTGCTCATGGAGAAATACTGCTGGAAATCATGCAGATGGCACATTGCCCAGCCAGTGTGGTGCAGATGTGTAAGGGGTAGTCTTCCAGGACAGCCTTTTGCTATCCTGTRAAGAAGGCTAAACCTGATTTTACTGTCTCCCTTGGACAGTATGGGAGTTTCCTTTGTGACTGGGATGATGAAGGTACTCAGCAGAGGTACTGAATGAAGCCAAGTAGGAAGATTCTGTCGTGTGTCTCATTGCCTCACCTGTCACTGCTCTCTTGGTGTTTTCTCTCTGTTCCTCCTTTCCTGGAGATTTTACAGAACAGAGCAGAAAACATTTCTGAAGACCTCATCCCTTCTCATCTTTATTAACTATGATGCCACGTCCTGCCTGGGGTCAAGGAGCAGTGATGTGACAAAAAGGCTGGAAACCTAGGATCAGTGTGGGAGCATTGGTGTGGAAGAATCACTCATATATTGTAGAAATCTCCCCTCCAAGGACTTCTTTTGATTCAAAATAAAATGTACCTCATGCTGGTAGTTGAATGCTGTATTTAATTTCATTCTTCTGATTGACACCAATTCTTGAAATAAAACTATCTTGGAACAAGATGTCATAAGGTTAAATTTTTGAATTGGGAAGCCACATTCTAAACAAATAAATCACACTGTTTTAAAAAATGTTACAGAAATAAAGTTCATGTTTTCTGGAGTAAGGTTTTGAAATTTTTTTGTGCCTAGGAAACTGAGTTTTAAAAAACGAATTTACTGTTTTTTGAAAAATACTGATAGGAAAACCCTCTGTCTCTCTCAGTGAAAGGAAAGTAATGCTGTTCCTGCTCAAAGTGAGCTGTATCCTATGTACTGAAAGTAATGGTATTTTCCTCAGCTTGTAAATTACTCCACATAAAATAGGGACAACATTCCTAGTTAAAGAAGTAAAGTAATGCCATCTGTAGAGGGCAGTSCAGAATGGCTGATGGCATTTTAGGTGCCAAAGACTAATAAATTTCCACTCCCCTTCTCTCTCTTTCTTTCTCCCTCCTTCTCTTTGTATTTGAAGACCAATATGTCTAGTTCCCCTTTACAGCTTAAAATGTGAGACATGAGTTTTTAGCTCCTTTCCCAGGGAGCCAAGAATTTGCAGGCTTTTATGTTTTACAGCTCTCTGGCAGAGGTTCAGGTTAAAACACACATAAAGCACAGGTCAGCCACCAAGTAGACAGCCGTAGCTATAACTTCAGAGTGCATTTTGTCTTCAAGATGCATCTAATATTAGTGATTGAGTTTGTGTCAGGAGGGAGCTTTTGAAGAAAACCACCTGTGCATCCCTTTTACTGTACTTTTATTCATGCAGCAGAGTAGACTGGAAGTGCACAAATTGGATTTCTTTGGCATGAAAGTGACCACAAGATGTGCTCTAGGATTGCCTCAAATGCACTCCAACTGTTAATGGACCTTCAGTTCATAGGAACAAATTAGAGCTGGGCTGATGTAAATCTCCCTGAAAACTCATGTGTGAGTGATGGTCCTTACCAACAGCTGTGTCTCTCCAGATATCTGTCCTTGGATCACTCATTAATGTAGACTTTTTTTTCCTGTGCAGGAGGAGGAAATAGGTGGGCTAATAGTTTATTTCACTATTCGCTTTTTCACATGTGCCCAGTAATCTGGCAGTCTGGCTCTTACTCATGACAATCTGGCTCTTCCTCCCCAGCTTCCAGCTCCAGTTGCAGTCCTTAGGCAGCTCCCTCCACAGAGCTGGCTCGAGTGATATCTCAGATTTATAAATCTGTCAGGCAAATAGAGCAGCTGTGACCACATCTGACTGAGGCATAGATGAGGGAGAGCAGATAATGCTCGAGTCATGGATGATGGCATGGGAACGCAGACCTGACTCCCTGTTAAAAAGTCTCCCTTAGGGAAAGGCTCAAGGAGCTCATCAATTTCATACCTGATTTCTGTCCTTGCCTGAGGGTGGATAAATGCACAAAGATAAGGAAAAGAACAAGGCACTTGCAGATGGCTGCGTATTTTATTCACCACTAAAGCTGCCTGCCTTGATGGGGAGTGGGCTGACTCCACCAGGGGCTTTCTTTGGAGCCTGCTCATAGGTCAGTGCAGAATTTCTGTTCCTATGCAAAACCTCTACAGGAACCTGTAGAGCAAGGTGAATCTCATATCATGCCCTGTGGAAAGATGCACTGCAGGTAGAGGGTTGCTCCTCCTGAAATTTGTAGGGTCAGTGTGCTCTCCACTTAGATCCTTAGATCTTGAATCTTTAGATCTTCAATTTGTTTCTTTTACACAGCCTCCAGATCCAGATTACCCTCCAGAGCATGCAATAGAACAGCATATTTTCTGGATTTGTTTCCAAGGAGARTGATTATGGTATGATAGATCAAAAAATTCCTTCCTTTCTGACAGCTGCTCCTAATCATAATATAATGGGCATTTTTAGAAATAATCAATTGTTTGCAGAAGACAAACCTGGAACTCTGTAATGATGTCCCATTGCTGACTTCTGAAGTATTTTTGATCTTAAAAAGTATTAGATGTTTCAAAGAAGCAATTTTGAAGGATAAAAGAATAAATTTAAGTTTCTTTTCTGACTTTTAGAAAAACATAACCTACTGGTAATTCCAGGAGAATTACCTAGGAAAATGGCAAATGAAAGTGTAGGAATTTTCATTTTCTTAAGTAGCTGTGTTATTCCTGCAATGGTAAAAGAGGTGGGTTTTCTGTTAATATTGAATGAGATTATATGCACAGCAAAAAGTCAGAAGAGCAGAGGTGTGATTTCAGGCAATCATAAACAGATTTTCACACATTGTGCGTTAAATTGTTGGGAGAATTTATGAAGAATTTGATTAGGAGACAAATTCTTCACTTTATATCGCAGATTGTTCCTTTCAGCATTGGTTTCAACTAACACAAGAGGGGTTCTGGCCTTAAACTTCACTGAAAATTGTATGACAGAGGTAATGCAAATAGAACACATTTAGCAGTTTGTTTGTTCAGAAAGATGATGGAATGGTATACTTTGCCTATGTAACTTTATTTCGTCTGCTTTGGAAAAATCTGAAATCATTGTGGTTTTCATTTTATTCAGTGAGAAATATATTTATTTACCATTTTGAGTGACCTCTATTTTCAAAAAGCTTTCTAACCTCTTCAGGTTTATAAACTTTGGGTAGTAAAGTGGATAAATAATCTGACATGTTTCTTTTCATACTGTGTATTTAATGTATTCTGTAATATGTACTGTTTTATCTTAAAGTTGCTATTTGTGAACAAGAAGAGTCTAAACCAAAATGCAGCCATAGAATAGGTATGGAAGGGATCTTCAAATGTCTTTTGCTACTCTTAATTTCAGAGGGACTGTTGTAGGAATCCAATAAAGGTTATATCCATGCTGTTAGGAAACTTCTCCAGAAGGTATTTCCCAGCCTCAAATCCAAGGAATGCAGAGCAGCTCCTACACCCTCTCTACAGCACAGGTTTTTGAAGAGACATTTGGTTGTATTTGCAGTGCACAGTACTTGATCCAAATCTGCTTCAAGTCCAAAGCATGGCTCCAGTTGCATAGCTCTAAGAAATAGTTATCAAAATTATTGCACTTTTCAGCTCAAAGACCCTGAAATGCAGTAATGCCTCTTTCATAGCCTCAAAACTTGTAGTTTTGTGGCAATTATGTCCCAGAGCATGTATTGGGAGGTTGCATGGACACCCAAGGAGGCTTTCTGGGGAGCATTGCACGACTCTGGTGTGGATCAACCCAAATTGTTTAGTTTCATTCTACACTGCCTGAGAGTTTTCTGGAGTCAGAAGTGTCTGGAGTAACAGCCAGGCTTCATTTGGGAAGCTAGGAAAAGCCTAGCTAGTTGCCTTTGAAGTGGTCTAGGAAAAAAATCAGGACATTTAAGTTGGATCTGAAGAGTCAGAAAAAGCCAGAGCTAAACTGACAGTAGTAGCACTACTCAATAAAGGTTCCAAGTTTAGTAATTCTTAGTAGAGTTACATCTAAGCATGTGATTTCTGTGGTACTTCCAATTTTAAACTGATTCTTGAGGATACTGTGACCTCTTATCCTTCTCCTTTTCTATCTGTTAGTCTGACAGTTCCAAATGAGCCTCATTTATCCTGGAATCTGATCAGGTGGTCAGAGTGAACTAAACCCAGCTTTCCCAAGCCAAAACTTCAAATATACAGCTGACCCAGGACTGGCAGCTGCAGTTTCTATCCTCTTATCTGTTAGAATGTGTCTATTTAATCTGCCCTTTGCACCTACTGAAATATTGCCCAACATTCTGGACACTTTTAAATTGTTAAAATCTTTTTACTCCTAAGCTTGTGTCTGGAAAGAGTTAATTGTTCCACCCCTGAACATTTCCATTTGACAGCTCCTCCACTCAGTTCCATTGAGAACTTTTTATTTTTACCATTGTGTTGTTTCCTATTTGCTTCTCACCACCAGCTCCCTTTGATTCAAATCCATGTGTTTATGTAGAGTGCTGGGGAGCTGAATGGCTCTGAAAGTTGCTTGTACACTATGGAGCCCAGACACCTCTGCAGGCACGGTTATTGATCCTGCAGGGAAATGTCATGTCACTGAAACTCCAGCAGAGATCAATGTGTGAGCAGAACTGCAAAGAGCAGTGAGATGTGCAGCCTAATTTCTGTCTTCATGGTATTCTGAATGCAGCCAGATGGTTTATTGAGAATGAGATAAATCATATAAACTTTTTGAACTGCCTTTAAATGTTGGGCTTTATGCTGCTCTGCTGTAGGAGAAAATTTCCTCACTGACGCAAAAGCAAGAACATGATAAGTAATAATCTGAATGGGAGCTTTTGTATTTTCACTCTTAATGCATTTTACAGCTAGAAGAGCTGCATTTGTGCACTTTTTAATTTTTGGATACCCATGAGGAAAAGTGGCTTAGGCTTTAGAAACTTCCTAGTGCTTTTCTAAAGCACTGCACTCCTAATCTTAAGCAGGAGATAATTTTCAGGGAACATATTTTCCTTGTCCTTCACCCCAATGCTAAGTGTTTGCAGCATGAAAAGAGAAAACAGAGACGGCTCTGCAATCTGTATTTCTGCCTCTGYCTACCAGTCAAATAAAATATTGCCATGCTAATTGTTAKCATCTGGGCATCTGAGTTAAGCCCACRTGGTTTTCCCTTCATGCCTGTRGTCAGCCAGAGGCAAAGGTGCAAAKTAAGTTGGTATAAAGAGAAAATACACTGTTGAATTTTAAGTTGATATATAAAATAGAAACTAACTGAGGTCACTGGTATTAAAGAATGGAGGCTTTTAYTAGAAAACTATCACCTTTGGTTGATTGGTAGAAGAAAATTAGTAGAAAGGTATGGTCTGTCATRCCTTTCTGAGACACCATCTGAGACTGGTGATGATGGAAAACTGTATGGCAAGATGGAAGAAGAATATCCACTTRGGTGACTTATGGGCTTCCTAGACCAGAGATTACTGATAAAAGCATAAGCAGTGGAGATCAGTTTGGAGAATGGGTTTCCAGAGACCCCAGAGAAGATCCTTCAATAGATCTGTCTGTCAATTGGAGAGAGAGGGGAGGAGAGAAGGGGGGAGGGCATAGGAGAGGAACTATGTGCTTGAGACAGGGAAGGCATCACCCCCAAAAGTGTGATGCTCAGCCATCCTTATGGATACCCTCTGCTGCTCATYGGTCATACAGCATATAGAAGCAAGTCTTCTATGACGTTACCATACTGATGGTGTACTATTGAAGTTCTCTCTATTATTAAGACATCAGAAAGAATAATTATCAAGACATGTAGTACTGCTTTAACTAATCAAGAAAAGTGCAACTCAGTTTTCCTTTTAATATTTACATTCATTAATGTATGAATTGTCAACTGCTCAACCATCAGTCTATCTGTGCAAATTGGTCTTAAATTTCTAAAGCCTTGTGTTTCACCCTCTGAAATCTACCTCTTCACAGGATTGCAGGATAGATAAGGGTGGCAGAAAGCTCTGGAAATTGCCTAGTTCAACCCCTCTCCTTGAACAGTGTCTGCTAGAACTGGTTGTCCAGAGCAATGCCCACCTTGCTTTTGAATATCTGCAAGCACAGAAACTCCTTTTCCTGTACTCCCCATGTTGTGCTCCACCCAACCATCTCTTCTAGGAAAAGAGACCTCAGCTTCGAGGCTGCCTGTAGACTGTGGCAGACAAGATTGAACTAGTGACATTGGACCATGMTTTTTATGTATTTTTGAAACTGTAAGTATGGGAACCTCTTCAAACAAGAAAGCTAAGGGGGGAAAAAAAACCTCCTCATGCAAAAATACCATGCAGCTCCTTGCATTACACCCCAATTCCTGCTTTTAAGGAACATAATAAAAATTAAGTTGTGCTCCATCTCAGAATTTACTCTTCACTGCTGATTTAGGCACRGTCAAAGAGCTATCTCACTTGCATTTGCTGATTTGCAGTGTGGACATGAATGTGGGTAGCAACACTTGAGTGGTCACACTCCTCCCTTAGATACCTTGTGTACTAGAGATATGGGAATCCAATAGAACTGGATATCTGGTGAGCCAATGCCAACTTCCAGGCAGGAGGGGAATGAGTGTTGGATATTAGCTATGGTCAGTGACAGCCAGAATGTCTTCCCTCTGTGCTACTTAAGTAGAAGAGGATTAGTAATGAGAGGTAGCCTCRTTTATGTTTTCAGAATAATTAAGAAGCTGAGATTATAAAAAGAAGAATGAACAAGTAGATATAGTTTAAGCATGAGAAAGGAAAATAAAAGCTGTGATAAAAATAATTTCTCACTCTTTGCTCCTGAATTTTATATTCTCATGCCTGGCCATGTCTGGGAAGTCAGGTATCTCAGGAATCCAGCTCTGTAAAAATGTTTTCCTTGTCTGGCACTCAGAAAACCCAAAAAGAAGTGAGATACAATGGTATAATCTGTAAAGCAAAACCAGATGTGGGGAAAGTAAGTGGTGCAATTCTCTTAATACTTGTGAGAATACAGTAGGAGTGAATACTGAATAGAGAGTCATATCTTAAAAAGATATTTTCTGAGATTTCTGCTCAGTTTAATAATGGGTAGATCAGCACATTTTTACTTTGTAAGCTTTGAGTTTTACTTTTTTGATCCAAGACCAGAAACTTTTAAACATGTGCTATCAAGATTATTTGAGTGAARTTTTCCTAATGATGGAGGGAAAATGGGTGTTACTTTTTGTGTCATTGTCCAAAGCCAATGTAAGGATGGGCATCCTGATCAGAAAGACTATTTTTGGTGACATTCTAGTTTCTGCTATCTTTAGATTTGAAAAAAAGTAGTTCTTTTTCTCATTAAATGTAACCTACTTGTACAACGCACTCATACTGTGGTATATAATATCCTTTACTGAGGGAGAATGGGCACACAAATCTTCAAGGAAAGATAACAATTTCAGTCCAAACTCTACTGTAAAGAAGAGAAAGGACAGGCATTCATTCAGTTTATCTAACAAYCTTCCTTGCATTTATACTCTTTCCACAATGAGGAAATCAAGTGAACTTCTTTATCTGTGAATCCTTTTCATATTTTCCAGGGAGGTGCCTGTGATGAGGTGGCCATTAACACCTGTGGGAAGGTTTGTGTAAGGATAGAACTCTTCAGTATTGAAGTTTATGGCACCTGCTTTCTTAAGCCCTCGAGCTACCTTGGCTGATTTTGTGTAGAATAAGTGGTGTAATAGCTCAATTGAGGCAAAAGATATTGTTTAGCAACAAAAGCATCTGAAACAAGCAATRTCAAAACAGCTTCTGCTTTGAACATTGAATTAGATTATACAGAAGATTAGAAATTAGTGGGATATATTTAGAAGTCATGCAAGGTGGTTGAATCACTACAATGATTTTCAGGAGAAGAAGGTCAAAAAGTAATTTGACCTGCATTTACTGATATTTGTARGTGTATTTAACTTATACTATTCATAGAAAATTGATCCTATTCCACAGCTAATTAAAGTTGGAATGTAATCCAAAGGATATTTCTTTTTTTAAAGCAAGTGTATCAAATTAGTATTCATACAACCCCCAGTGGTTCCTTCCAACCTAAATTAAGCTGTTTTTAAAAAATCTATTTTCTGGCATAAAAAACCAATTCTTAAGCAGTCTTAGGTTTGTGTGCCAGTCCCAGCTAGACAAAATGGGTACTTCACTGTAGTATTGTTGCCATATTTTTAAATGGGGTTCCAAASAGTAGACTCTTTTCTTCTCTGTGATTACTCTGGCTGTGCCCAGGCCAGCTCCCATATGATCTTCAAAAGTTCTCTGTCTTCAAGTGTTGATGCTCTTGGTACAAGATCTGTCTCTGGAAGATTTTCTCATTCTAAATGTTTTGGTGATGGCTGTATTATGAGCTTTTTGTGCTAAAGTGTCAGCCAAAATATTAGTTTCAATAAGTTTTTAAGCAGTCAACGTATTTTCCTTACTGAAGATGTTGACAATTTAGGTCTTAATCATCAAGAATTATGACAATCAACCTGCTAAGATTAGTAATTTTATTTGATAGGAAATTAATTTAAGCAGTGTATCGTTTATCCTTAGTTTGAAAGCGAGCATCTCTTTTGTTCCCGTTTACTGAACTGGTATATGATTTATACCAGGCTAATTCTTATTATTTCACTGAAGTTTTTCCTGACTAATATTGATGTAAATGAGACCARGGCTCTCTTCTACCATCAAGGACTGAACATAACCATCATTAATTGCTCTTTCATCAGGCAACTGATAACATATTCTTCAGCTAAGAATAGCTATGTCTCTTTGAACCACTTCTAATGCAATTATGAAAGGCAGGAGAGCTTTAAAAGTGGGTTTAAATATATTTAAAAGTGATGGGGTTCTTTGAGTAGTACACATGGATGAGACATGGATGATGAGACTTTGGAAACTAGAAATGTTGAAGCTTCTCACAGTAAATACAGGATTTTAAAAATTACATATTTTTATTTTTTTTCTGTTACATTGTCAGAAAATGATAATACTTACAACAACTTTTTAAATGAGTCTGTATTAAAGAACACCAGTCATCTACAAAAATGTAACTTCAGTTCAAAGCACTTTTTCCTTTTTTATTTTAACACGAAAGTTGTGGTAAAAAAGTTTTAAGTAAAGAGATGGGAGGTAAGATTCTACTGCTTTTTCAGTGTTTAATTTTTTTTTTAATGTCCAGAGCTTACTGTGCATTGAATTAGGTTATTCTATCTTCTGTCAAGTTCACTTCCATTCATGTGGGTCATATTTGGGTCACCCTACCATTAGAGAGAAGGAGAAAAAAAAAATAGACTGAAATAGGAAGCATCAACTCTACAGATTTAAAATTTTGTAGAGAAATTAATACACAGTCTGACATGAAACTACTTTTGCATCATTTATACAAACTGATTCAACATCATGCTGGTAGTATCACTTTAAAAAAAGAATTATTTTCTCAATCTCATGTAAGYAATTTTGATTTGAGTGGATGTTCAGCTAAAATCAATGGCACATATCTATCACTTACTGTACCTTGGGACTGGACTTCAGTATGGAAGAAGGGATCCATATTCCTATGATTCAGTTTTCCTTAAACAATGTATTTTACTGTTTATTGTAAGAATCTTTCCCCAAATGGGATTATTCCTCTTGTTGAGTTCTTGCATTGAAATCAGAGCAAGTCTCTCTGTGAGTTTTCATAGGCACAGCATCATTTTGCCATTAAACAGTGCTGTTCTACCAGGTTTGCATTAAGATATTGTCACCAGTTTTAGTCTAGCAGCTTTATGAACTGCTTCCACAGTGCCATGCTGATCTTCAGGATGTGTGGGTGTTTAAAATCACACAAAAATGCGAGCTTCTTCTCGTTTGCAGAAAGACTTGAATTCTACTTTTGTCTAGGGAGTCTGTAACAAACCCCCACCTCTTCCAAATCCTTCTACAGTTCATTTCATCTGTTATTAATCAAGTATTTCTTTCAAATCCAAAACTTCTTTTTGTAATCTGTTACAAAATTCAAAGTCTTGGGTTAGATTGAATTAAAATAAATCTGAAATTTAAATTTATCTTATTTCCTTTTGCTTTTGACACCTGTTTTGAAAAATCAATTATTCACTTCATTCTAGCTTTAATGACAACTAAAATTCTWGATAACTTCTAACTAAGCCAATCAGTGCACGCTAAACAAGTTACTGAGTTTGTTGTGGCGTTTCTTGTAATACTGTGGGATTTGCATCAACTAAAGAGGCAAAAAAAAAATTAAATAAATGTAATTAAAATTTAAATGAATTGTCTAAAAAGTAGGCTATGTTAAAAAAGTGATTGGGGTCTTTCTATAGCCAAAATTGAATAGGAGACTGCAGAGGGTACATAATCCCTTAAGGATTCCTTATGTAAAGGAAGAATGAATCACCATCTGGAAGCACCTGTTCCTCTCTGCAGACTATGAAGATAGAAAAAAATCAGCACAGACTAGGTGCTTTAATTTCATTGTCAYTTCAAGCAATTTGAATTCATCCTTAGCATCACTAGTGCCTTAGGAGAATTTATACTGAGTGTTTTGTGCTATGTGTCAATTATTTAATGAGATTGAAACAAGCTATTTAAAGATTTTCACTGTTATTTTTAGTATTCTTGAATTGAATGTGTGTACTTTAGGTTTCCATTCCACCCAGATTGGAATCCTGACCTTTGTATTGCTAAAGGCCATGCTGGAATGATATATTCCATCCAAATAAAGAGTTTTAAATGCTCCCTGTTTAAAAATTTAAATATTTTTCTATTTGAATCTTGTTTCATATTTTAATAATGACCTGAATAATTTAACAGCATTTGGGCTAAATAAAAACCTCTACGACATGCTTTCTCCTTTGCCATCTGAGACACTGCTATGCAAAATAATGTCTATGTGGATGAGCAGAGGGCTCCCCTGTGACCTGTGGTGTGTATAATTTAATCACAGGACGTTTGCTTATGCAGGCACCTTAATGGCTGAGGACAGAAATTGCTATGAAGGTTTCTCTTAGTATGACTGTGACTGTACTATTGTGTTAGTTCTGTTCATTTGTCCTTGTTACAGTGCTGCAGAAATCCTGTGCCAGGCTGGGGACAGGGAGGATGTAGAGTGAAGGATACATTTCCCCTCTGGTTTGTAGGTATGCTCCTTTGAAGCCTCCTGGGAGCTATATGTCTGACATTTTTCTCCTATTGAGCTCTTTAGAAAGGGCATGCAAGATCTGATCAAACAGCTGTGGCTCAAGAAGACTGGCAGGCAATGTAGTTTTATTTTTCCTCAGCTCATAAGCCTGCATAGAGGACCCATAGGATTGCTTAGTCTTGGGTCTGCAATACATTTTTACCAGGAGGTGCCCACGAAAGCTATGTTTCCCCAATGACCTCAACATGAAAATAACAAATGATCCAAGTGCTGAGACTCAGCCCTTGGCTGCCTTGAGCTGGTACCTCTCGAGGGACACCTTTAGAGCTGTGTGTGTTGGCCATGCCATATGCTATCCTAAGGCTGTTAACACACCACAGAAATAGAAGTATTAATCTCTATTGCATAGTTGCTATTAAATTATTGAACAGAAGCCAGAAAACAGCTATTCCTTTTTGTTGGCTTGGGGGAAACCTCTATTTTCTTGTTCTCCGTAAGRAGATAAGGCTGAAACGTTATATGATGATATTTAGAAAATATATTCAAATCTGTCTTTGAGATAATACTTTATGTAATTGAATTCTTAGATTTTCAGTGATAGCAATAGCTGGTGTGGACTCATTTCAGTAATTRCTATAGTGGTGTGGACTAAATTTCTCCCTACCTGCCATTACCACTCTTACATTTCTGCAACCAAGCTGCTCCTATTTCTGAGTTCTGTCCTGTAGAAGGCCAACAGCTGCAAAGCAGTTCTGAGCTTCCTCTCCTAGTATTGATAGAAGAGCAACTGTACTTGGAAAGATGAAGGGYACATCTTGTCGTCTTTACCAAAGTTACAATTTATGAGATCATGAAGGGACATAAGCAGATAACAGGAGAAGACATGCACAAKGTTTTATTCCCAAGAGTACTTGCATGCCCATGTGGCTCATGYGCTCATACTTGTGTGGTGGGTTGACCCTGGTTGCATGCCAAGTGTCCACCAAAGCCAGTCTATCCCTCCCCTCCCYAACTGGGCAGAGGAGAGAAAGTACAATGAAAGGCTTGGGGTCAGCATAAGGGCAAGGAGAAATYTCTTACCAATTGCTGCCATTAGCAAAACAGACAAATTCAGGGAAATTAATTTAATACCTGTCAAATAGTATATTTTGTTTTGTTAGTGTTCTAACAGGTAATTGCACATTAGGTCTGCCATKCTGGAAAGTAATTATTTCATCTCTAGTTCTACTGGTCAGTACAGACCTGAATGTTGCCTTAATTACTGATTTGTGGGGTTCTCTGCTCATGGCACCCTGTGTTCACAAGACCCAGACTCCTAGCAGAGCTATGGTGCTTCAGACACTGCTAGATAGGTGGGGATGGCTTTGGGTTTCTTCTAGGCWTTTGAAGAAGTGAAGTTCCCAGGCTCATATATAATATCATTATTGCTTCATCAACCTGAGGCTCAGGATCACTGGACTAGGATTGGTGRTTTAGGATTTAGCTAAAAAGGATGTCAACACAGGCTCCAGCTGTGTGAAGTGATACTGCACTGAACCATGCCTACTCATTCAAARGATGCACAAGCGTCTTTGTCTGTGATGAGGATCTTAGGCATCTTCAAATGAGGCTAGACTAAAAGATCCAGACAGTTAATTCTATTTTCAGACTTTTACTGTTAAAAAAACACCAAAGGAATCTTCATTTGTTCGAAAAGGGAATCTCTGAAGAAATGGGCAAGTCTTTTACTCTCTGATCCTTGTTTTGTGTCTTGGAAATCATTAGATAGGAGTTAATATATTGATGCTTCTTTGATTCCATTTATGCAAATGTATCTTAATTAAAGTCAGCCATCCTAATTTGTAGCTGATTCTCTGAGATCAGAATCTCGCCTGAGGAGTACCCTATTTGGATGCAGTATCTCATTTCCATGCACAGTAAACTCAGGCATAAATATTAATTCTCTACTCATATATTCTTGTGGATATGATTGCTGATGTTTTGCTTCCATGCAGATGYGACATCACTTCAAGCTTTTTCTATCTAGATAATTTTTTAAAAAGCAGAATGAGATTGTTTTGGTATGACCTCTGTAAACAACTGGAAGGCTGAAACAGCAAATCTGAAGCAAAGGAGCTGACTCAACAGAGCCAGTTACGTTTGTCAGGGCTTATTGCAATTTTTCTAGGATGCTTGGCTCAAAAACTATTCTACACACACACACACACACACACACATACACACGCAAGGTGTACACAAATGGAAAAACAGGCACAATGAAGATCAGAAGCAACCATAAATAATTTTCTTTATTCACTTTGCTTGTACTCCATGGAGCATGTAAGAATTAAATGAAAAACAGAGTCATTTCAATTKTTTCTTTACCATGCAGACACTATCTACTGTTGTCAGGTTTCATCATTGTACACTCAGATTGCATCCTTCCTTTCTACTATCCATCATGATTTAGRAATGTCTTAATCACATTTCAATGGGTATTTGATATGTTGCTATTTAGGTCATGATTACAGAGATAGCTCTTGAGTTCTTTAGCAGCTGTCAATGGTAGCTCTCTAGTTGTACAACACCTACAAATGACAGTAGGACAAGGACAGTAGAAAGATGTCATTAGATTACAGACAGATAATTTATAATATTCAGTACCTCCTCATATGTGATATTTACGATGGCTAGTGATTTTAAGGCCATCTGGTTAATAGCTGCTAGCATAAAAGGCAAGGTATGGGAAAAATCAAAATTAAGTTACAGGAAAAACAAAAATTAAACACACAGCTACCTAAACTGTAACGCAGATAATAGAGACACTAACAAAGACCAGTCAGTGATCATTAGGCAACTGATGAAGCTATGCAAGCACACCCTTGGCGAGATTAAATCTAGAATTTTGTATTTGGTAAGAAGGGAAAATAATTATCATTGTAATCTTTCCTATCTTCCTCTTAAAATCTATGTCTAACTATTTTCTGTGTGACCTTGTTCTCTTCTCACCGTGGAGATATGTGGGTGATTTGATAGTGAACTTCAAGCGGGACTAGCCAGTGAGTAAAAGGAGCCTGGAACCTGGAGACATCCAAGGTGGGAGATAGAGGCTGGATAAACAGTACTGGTGTTTGTGCATAGATTCTAGATGGATTTACAATCTGGTCTAAGGTTTGAGGGTATTTATAAAAGTGAAAATAGAACTCCTTTAGAAATTACAACCCAAAGTTCCAGTTTAAGCACTTAATCCTGTTAAATTGAAATACACTTTCTCCCTGCAAATGATTATCCTCGAAGGTGACAAAAGAAGACAACCCTCCCAAAATACTGCAGCATGGGTCACTCTTCCATGGGATGCAGTCTTTCAGGCACAGCCTGCTCCAGTGTGGGTCCTTCACAAGATCCTATGTTCTACCAGGAAATCTGTTCCAGCGTGGGCTCCTCACTTCACAGGTCTGCAGGTCCCTGCCAGGACCCTGCTCCAGCACAGTTCTTCCATACTGTGTGTCACAACTCTCTCTTGGGCATCCACCTTCTCGTGCACAGGAGSTGCAGGTCTCCTCCAGGGGCTGCAGGTGGATCTCTGCATCTCTGTGGTCCTCCATGGGCTGCACCATGGACTRCAATGGAATCTCAGCTCTGGCACCTGGAGCAGYTCCACCCCTTCCTCCTGCACTGACCGTGGTGTCTGGGTAGTTGTTTTTGCAGAACTGCAAAGACAGTAATCGTTGTTATTTATCCTTGTTGAAGACTTGAGAAAGACCTGCGATGTAGGCTGTTGATGTAGAGGTCCCCTTGATTTGGGTGCAATTAGCACTGACTCCATGATGCAGAAGGCTGAGCCATCGTTTTGTTCCTCTATACTACATTCATACTTTATTCTTAAGGAACCTGTAACCCCTTCCAGCCTGTCTGATACAGCTTTGACCTCATTGGTCAACCAACCAAAACACCACCACCCTTTGGTAAAAAAAAAATCTCCATAACATATTCGACATTTGTCTAGCAACAGATGCAGCAAGTGGAGATAAGAATTGTTTTAATTCTTTCTCTGAGCTTTCTCACAGATTCTTGCAGCCTTCTCCAGGGAAAATGCCTGGGAAGGCCTGTGCCTGCTCTCTGTGGCCAGAGAGCTGCTTCCACAGTAGGCATGGGGTGGTGAGGAAGAGAAGACAAACTTTTTAGAGTAAAGGTGAAATCATTAAAAAAAGTCATGTCAAAAATGATTTTCAAATAGAACCACATTTCTATTTAACCTAACTTTTTCACCATGAGTAACAGTCTTTGGCCACAGTGCAATACATTGTGAAAGATGCCGTATGATAAGGGTGATTGGCCTTCAGAGGAGGGAGGGGAATGGAGACAACACAGGTCCCTCTCCTATGTGTCACTGAGATTTTATTTCACACAGGCATATTTGGTTTTCAGTCAACTATTTAAAAATTTTTATTCATATTCATTTTCTTTTTATTCATTTCCACTCAATAGYTTAACCTTTAGTGAAGAGAATAAACTGCCTTACTGCCTTCTGATCTGTTTTCATCAGACAATCTTGTGATTGTCAACAGTAATGAACGATAGAGCTAATCCAGGAGATGTCTGTGGGAGCTGAATCCACATGGGATACTGGAGAGTCAGCAGGATCTTTCCCTCCTACCACAGGAAAGTCTAGATATTTCCATCTGAGCCSCAACACTGGGCTCTGATACAATGAAGGAAATAGGCTTGTTTAAGGGTCTTTCCCTTTGTTGACCATAGAAAGAAACTCTTTCTTATACRCATCCATTAATTTCAAAGGATGTTCTGTTAACAATAAATTAGCTCATTGACTTCTACTAACTACAGTTAAGAATRTAGTCTGGGTCAGATGTAGGTGCCTATATTGGAGACACCACAAAATACATAAAAAGAACTTGCATATTTATTTTTCCCTATGCTTCAAAACTCTTTTGCATTGTCTAAAACATACTACCCTTCAAACTTGCTTCTTTGCTTCTGGTACCYTACTTTTGAGTAAATGTCCCACTTTGAGCAAGTGTTAGTGTTAAAAATAGTCTTTGTTATCCAAAAAGTTTTCATCAGCTTTCCAGCATTTACTAAATTTGATTGTAACTGACTTAGAGTCAGCAGTGACCCACCAGTACGTGGCTGTGGCTCAGTTCTGTGGACAAGAGAGATGCCAGGTTTCTCACTAGCACTTGTCATGAGCAATGATGGCACAGAAACTTGTCTGTAAAGAACCTGCTGGATATCTCCAGGAGCAGCTAATAAATTCAGTGTGTTTCAGCCAGGAAAAAATGTCAGAGAATTTGTCTTGTGCAGAGAAAGGAAAATCAATCAGATCAATACAAAGTAAAAATAATATTGTTTTATCCTAGTGAAAGTAAACTACTTCTGGCATTACTGTAGTCATCTTGTTTTTCTCCTGCACAATATTATCTGCATGGGAGAGATGCACAGTGATGCTGCTATGACCAGTGAGGCTATGACAGCCATTTAAATCTTCCTGGGGTAGACCCTTGATACTGATTCTAGTGTTATACCTGTWACACTAGAATAAAAAGTGAATGAAATAAATATCTCAGAGAGAAAGAAGGGAAAAGAGAATCAAAACTGAAGAGGGTAGAAATATGACAAAAACAAGTGCTCCATGAGCTGTAGAAGAGATAGGACACAGCTCCATGTCTCATGGAGAGAAGCATTTGAGTCACCAAAAGTCCAAGAGCAGAGTTTTAAGGATTGGTTGGAAAAAGAATAACTGGTTGGTTGTATTGTCCCRTGTCCTCCTGTTTCCCTTCACTCCTGGAAGTAAAAGACTGCTGTTTTAGCCACTTGAATCATCATTTAGGGGTGAAGAGTTGTGACTTAGTAAGTAATCAAAGACCTTCACTTAATGTTTCTGGGTTTCTTAGAAGGGTTCAAGTCACCCTTTACCTGAGACTTCAGAAAACCAGCCTGGCCCTTGGGACTATCAGTTGAGGCTTAGCAGGAGAGTTATGTGAATACATCTGTATATATTGTGTGGCTTTAGCCACTGTGCAATTTCCACTCCACATGGTGGCTGGGCTGACTGCACAAGCTATGAATTATTACTGCAGTGGAGCCTGAAGCAGGATTTGCATTTAGAAAGGAGACTAATGGGAGTTTTCCCTGCATTGACCTAGGTCAAACATACTGGCTGGAAGTTGTTTCTTTGCATGACTTAACCTCATTTGCAAGMTTTAGAGTATTGCTATCAGTAATATTGTCTTCTTCCTAGCAGGGAATTGTGGCTAACAACCCCAATTCCTAGTTACCTGAAATTTTGAGTTTCATTAAACTTTAATGCTCTTTTATTTCAGTCTGAATCAASTGATTTTTCCTTGTGGGACTGTTGCTTGTTAAACCAAAGCTCCCAGGATCTTCTGTCCTTTCCCTGGAGTATGACTCTTTTTTARCCCATAGCCTAGACACAGTGCCAAAGCAAAGCCTATCATGAAGCCCGACATCTTTTTTGATGAGTTTTGTTTATCGAAGTGACCTGGACACCCAAGGCATGGGTTCAAATACCACTCTATCCCTGTCTATATCTTGTTGAGTCCCTGCTGTGGTTTTTGCCTCATGCAATCCAGTGCTCTCCTAGACAATGGCTGGGCTATCTGCATCAGGCAGAGTGAGTGAGACCCTGCTGCTTTGGCAGAGATGAGAAGTTCACTGTGAAGATGACAGCACCAAGACACTTGCCCTTGAAGCCAGAGAAAGGGCCCTGTACTTATTAGTGAAATCTTAACCTCTAAGTCTTACCTTGAATTTGCTGAGAGCTATAAGTTACTTAAAGACCCAGTAAAGTTTTWAAATGAGAATTAGAGTCATTAGTCTCTCTTCTTGGGTAATAATGGAGTATAGTTATAGCACCTCTTTAAAGTCCCTGCTTTCCTCCTGTAGTGACTTTCACACTCCAGGTTCTGGGGCACAGTACAATGGATAGTATTCATCACTACCAGTGAAATGAACCACACTCTCAGCTGCTGTGCATCAATTAATAACTTGGATGCAGCAATACTGTGTAATTGGGACAGTGGTGATCCACAGGGAACATAGGTCATGAAACTGTCTACTGATGTGGTTTCGCTCTTTAGCTCTTAGTTGTTAGTTCAGCTGGCTAAGAGGTTGTACACAGGAGTTTTGGGGGACAAAGTGAAAAAGAAAGGTGCATCCTGTTGAAATTATAAACAATTGTGGTTAGGGAAGATGTGAATTTTCAAGCATGAGGGGTTCATTCATGTTCCTGGAAGAAGCAGTACAGAGCAAATGATCAGGACCTGAGTACCACATCTTGTCCAGTTGCTGGCACGTTTAGAAGCAAAGCACGACCTCCCACAACAAACAGGGCACCAATTTCCAGTCAGAAGGAAGAGTGCCATTCACTGAATGGCAATGACTTCTAAGCACTGAGCCAGCCAAATGCAACTTGACTTCAGGGTCAAAAGTCTGCAGAGATAGCAGAGGTATGGTAGTTAATGACTGTGTGTTGCTCCCAACCTTCTGACCAGAAGTCACTGGTAGCTGTGTTTGTTAATGAGGATAGCATTTACCTAGACGAAATAAAGTAATATATATACAAGCAACACGAAAAGCCATTGTGTATTTGCATTTTTACTCCTGAAAAATGAGGATGATTTGCTGTTCACTGAGCTAAATGTGTAGGCTGTGGATATTGCATTTTGATGTATCAGATGGACAACCTTTCCTTAGAGGTAATTTGTATGAATAATTTAGAGTTTCAGGGAAGATTTTTTGTTTCTTTCCATTTGTGTTTGTTAAAGTAGCGTTATCCTCATAGTGCCTGGCATGGTCTCTTCAAAACAGCTAGAAATGCCACTAAAGCTAATAATTCAACTACATTTTGCTGTATAATGAGCCAATCATCACATTAGTTTTATTAAAACATATGCAGCATCAACCAAACACTGCTATTTGCTCATCTGAATTCTAGCAGCATGAAGACATTTAGAGGCACTTGTGTTGTGTGTTGTTCTAATGGCCTGCAGCAGCTGAAAGTGCTCTTCTGATAAAACTTCAGTTGAGGTCCTCTGTTAGAATTGACTGGGGCCTTTGTCATCACTATCAGTTGGTGGCCTTTACTTAAAAATCTTGCTTGTTTCAGATTCCATAAATCTTAGTCAAGATTGCTGSTTGTGGTCTGTTTCCCCTTGGTCATTTGAAATATGTATCTTTTCCTGTTGCATTAAAAGGAAWAGAAATATATGACATATGATATACTGCCTCTGTGTTGCCATCCTTCTGCTATTGGAACACAATRCCTTCTATTGACAGATCATTTTGTGTTTGGCTCTTATCAGAAGGAAAACCTTGTGGGAGTCACATCAACAACACATTTCTCATCTGGACCACTGGGAACAGTGTCCTGGAAGAAGTGTCTTGGGAATGGTGTTAAGAATACAGGTCACTATTTTAATGTTTGTTCTGCTTCTTTCCAATGCCCACACACATAGTCATACATTTGCATGTATACTGCAAGCACATCAACCCCATCAAATCTGTTCCAAACCTCTGCAAATCCATTTCTGGTCTTTGTGTTGAGGGGTTTCAAATGGGTGTGGCTGGCAATGGAAAAGGGTCGTATCAATGCCTCCAAAGGATTCTACTGTGAGGGGTCCTTCTCAGGTTTAAAACAGAAAGACAGTTTGAGCCCTAAAACKTTCAGCCCTTAGGCAGCAGAAGTATCTTATTATGTCTGCTGCATGAAGGTTTTTAAATATACATGTTCTGCTTGAAAATTCAACAGAYCACAGCAACATTTGCTATGACAAGAAGTTGAATTCCTTATTATCCTACCCTATTCCATCTTACTGCAGCTATGGATATCTAGTTTATAGTTAGCTCTTTTAACTTTTCCTAGAAAATCAATCCTTCCTGCCTTCTAATTGTTTTAGGTACTCTTCTGTGAATCCCCTCCATTTTTGTCTATTTTTTTCTGAAAGATCTTTTATGTATTTTCCCTCAGCCACTGTTGCACATGGTGTCTATGCTTGCTATGCTTTATCATCAGGTTGTACCAAGCCTCAGTAAATGTGTTCCCTCACTGGGACTTTGTAAGTTTGCTGCCTCAACCCAAATATGGGATGTGTATTATGAATTTCACCTTTTCAATTTACCTTCACATTTTTTATTACTTGTTTTTCTCTCATTTGTTATCTGCCTTTGTGCATTGAAAATTCATTTAATAAACACTGCTTTTATTTTATTATTTGTAATAAAGTACCAGTGGCACAAAGTCATTCAAGCTAGAGACACTTTCACACCACTGTTCTGTCATAAAATAAGAGGCAGAGATCTTGTCTTAAAGAATTTGCAATCTACAGAGACAGTAGTAACAGAAGTTGGGACACAGTATGTTAGAATATGCATTTAAATAGAAGAAATAAGGAGTAAAAGACAAGATGGACCAAATTAGGTGGTTTCCCTTAGGGTTTAATTTGTCACACAGAGCTGAATCCAGGACTTCCTCAGGCCTAACTTGGGACCTTAACCTTAGAGCAATTTCCTTGTCAGCTGATCATTCTGTCACTTAATCTCTTGTAGAGSGACAACAGATCTCGCAGCACAAGTCTTTCCACCACCAAAGTTCCACCTGTTGGTTTTTAAGAAGGGTTTGATTGCCGTTTAAGGAGTGCAAAAACTGGGTGTTATCCTCAGTATGATATAAGAAATTACAACTTGGATTATTTTTACTAGGAAATGTTATCTTGCAGTAGAGGAGAATGAGTGGGAGAGATATTAAAACTAAGTGGCTAAACTGGCTTAATATTTGTTACATCTCCATTCTAATTTCTTACCCAAGCAAATACCATTGCCTTTATTTGTAATTAAATTATTTATCTTGGTAAGGTGCTGAAGTCAAAGTGACAGCTTTGAAGAAAAATGTTGTCTGAAGAGGAATACCATTTCCTTTTCTCTTGTTTGCAGTAGCATTATCATCAGTAAATTCCTTGAAATCCCTTCAGAAATATCTGAGTGAGACCAGATAGGAGGAGTGGTGGAATGCCATAATATCACTCCTCTTCCTGAGTCCTGGAAATCCCAGGTTCAATTCAGATGTCCATTTTTGCTATTTTTGGCTGGGGTGGAGTTAATTTTCTTCACCATGCTCTCCTGGAGAYGGTAGAGAAAATTAACCTGCCAGCACATGGGAAACTGTGAATTAACTCTTTGTTTGGCTTTGCTTGTGCACACAGCTTTTGCTTTCCCTGTCAAACCCACAAGATTACCAACTTTTACGCTTCCAATTCTCTCCCTGATCCTGCTGGTTGGGGAGTAAACAAGCAACTGTCTAGGGATTGGTTGCTGGCAGGGGTTAAGACCCAACAATATTAAACAAAGTAAATGCACACATTACTGATTCTTATTTTTTATGTTTTTATTATGTATTGTGGCTTGAAATCATGAAGGTTTTGCCAACAGTAATGGAATACGTACAGTAGAAGAGATCTAGCTGGTTGAGAGCTATAAGAAATACAGTACATCGATGTAGTAAGAATGGAGCAAAAATTGCTGGCATAATGATTTTTTTTTTAGGTTTAGGTTTACATAGCAATAAAATCTAGAACCAGAATGTCTTAGAAGACAGGAAGAAGATGTACTGATAGGGATTGTCAAGGGTGTCAGAAAACTGTCAAGTGAACGATTTTTTGGCAGCAGTTTGAGACAGGTTATTTGTATCCCTCTAATTAGCCATACAAATGAATGTATGCCTACTCATAGGAAATGATGTAAATATGAAAGAGTAATGGTTTCACTAATAAGGAAATGTTTCATGGGATACAAGCACAAGAACAGAGTTTAAATAAATATGAAAATGTTCATGTCATGGACTGTAAAAAGATACAGTCTTTGAAGATCTCCCCAAGGTGTCCTTTTTAATGCTTGTTTTCTGGCTGGTTCTGTAAGGTTGAGGATATTGTGAAAATGAAAGATGTACAAACAGCCAGCCAGTTTTTGCTTTTACAGCTCCTTGTTTGATGGCAGTAAAAAAGTCAAATTTGCTTTTTTGATTTGAATTTTTTGGTAGTATTATTAGCGTGACAGACTGGAAAATAATCCAACAAGGGTGGTAGGTAACAACTGATCATTATTCAGTCTCATTCTCTTCTGATGGCCAGAAGATCAGAAAAACTATAATAGCCTCTGAATCAGATTCTTCCGACAAATACAATATTAAAAAGTTTTTGTCACACGCTTCCACTTTTTCTTTCTTGTTTCTTATGGCGTTTTACTCAATACCATGCAGGGACAGAGAATTATTAAGATAAAAATCAAAACCCTCCTGGAGTTAGGCTCATCTGACTTCATCTCCTGTAATGTTGGAGTATCTTGTCTTTAGCTGGCACCTTACCAGCCAGCTATCATCTGGCCTCCTGCTGACTGCTGAGTTGTTTATAAAAACACATTTCTGTCTGCAAATGATCCAGATGCTTTGGAGGGAAGAGGAATATATTAGGCATGCAGAATACATAGGCAGCCTTTTCAAGTTTCATCGGTCTTGGTGAGAAGTCATGGGAATTTAGTGRCAGGAAAAATAATTCAAAGTCTTTAAAGCTCTTTTGAAGCGATTTCTTCAAAGCCCACCTTTTGCATTTTACTGTAAAATCCTTAAGCTTGGAGATGCAAATCCAGGCATGATGTTGTATCGCTCAGGAAATTGTATGACTTAAATCTACTGTGAATGAACAGGCAGGCTGAGATCCATCTCACCTGCCTAGAAATTTAGACGTCTGTGCAAGATATTCCATTTCTTTTATCAGTGGGAGATAAGCAGCTGAAGGGGATGGTTCATCATGTCCTAATCTGGGTGTCAAGGAGAAGTGGTTGGAGTCATACTTTGGAAGTGCATTTCTCTGTCCTTTAAATACAGATGACTAACTTGAAGCTCATAGATATCTTTCAGATGGCTGAAGTCAGGTTGGGTAGAGTCCACTAGCAGCGATCTGCTAGTGAGCATCACGCTGATAATACTTGAATGTTCCACTGAGGAAGAGATAAAACTGAATCTAAACTTTCTGACCCATCATTTAAAAGCTCTCCAGGGAAAAGGAATAGAAAAACACACTTTATAAACCTATCTACATAAAAATTGTGAGAGATGAGGGAGGGTTCATTTTAGATTATATACTCAGTTCCCTAAATCTTTAAGCTACCTGTAAGTTATTCTGGACTGCATTTCATAAATATAATTATTCATTAGACTGAAAATGTTACAACATGACAAGTTTTGAAGACAAGATTTATTTCAAATGAGAATTGAGTATGTGAATTTTGAAAGTGTTCAGTGGTCACTGAACAGCAGCTGGTTTCTATGACTTCTACAGGTCTTTAATTTTAATTTCTGAATGAGTTAGTTAAAATAATCAGAATTAATTCTATCCCTCTCAGGATTTTCCTTCTGAAGAACACAGTTAGTGCTTATGTATCAATGGGAATGAACTCTGGCCATGGCAAGTCTCCTTTGAAAAATGACAATTTAATATTTTTAAAGCAACATCTCAAAAGAAATTGAAAGTAATCTCAGATCTATTATATATGAATTCAATTTGTAAGAGCAAGAAAAATATTTGGAAAACGAAGTGGTCAGTTATTAAGTGAATAAGGAGTAAATTTGGGGTAATTTTATCCAAATCTGTAACAAAAGACCCCTTGAAAAATCAGAAGCAGGTAATATAAGGCTTGGTTTGTCTTGTTACCACTTCAGTTGTTCTGTCAGTTTTTGGACTTMTTTCCTGCTGTGCAGGAAATCTGGACTAGTCTGTTTGCAGCAGCTTTTCTGGGGTTCATGTAGTGTCATGACACAGCAGTGTTTGTAGAGCAAGTGAGGTAATAACATGATGGCTTTCTGAAATGTGGTGTTTTCACAGGCACACTGKGTACTAATGAGGTCCCCATGGGCAGCTGGGTGATTTAAATAGTTTAATTCCCACCCATCTCTTTTGTAGCAGTAACTTGTTTACCTTTTATTGCTGTGATGGCAGTAAGGACTGCGGTACAAGAGGGTGGGAACAAAGGGCTCTTGTCTAAGCAGCAATTTTGGAGGGACTCTGTTCAATTTAATCCCAGTTTCYTCCTGAGCAAGTTCCTGACTCTCTTCCTCAAGGATTTGCTGCCAAATACAAGAAATAGCCACTTGGTCTATCTAAAGTATACAAGGCTACCARTCAACCTCAGGAAAACCAGCAAAATCTGCTGGTCCATGCTCTATCCACCAGCTGAAAAGATACATGCCCATAAACAAAGAAGTTGACCCTTGATTTTCTGCTCTGTTCCAGATATCATAATTCCCTCCAGCACAGAGAAATAGCTATTGGCTGATATTTATGTATATATGCTGCTGACACTGCAGTTCGAACAGTCCAGAAAAATAAGTTTTTATTATCAGAACCAAGTTATTTTTTTAACAAGTTTCAGCCAGATGCATAAGAGCCCTGCTTTTGGCCATTCCAGTGTTTGGAACTTTCTGCTAAAGTTAGTGTCACATGCAGCGACAAAGGGAAACTTCAAATGGAACAGTTTGCTCAGAGCCCTGTCCAACCTGTCCTTGAATGTTTTCAGGGATGGGTCATCCACCACGTCTCTGTGCAACTTGTTCCAGTGTTTCACCACCCCCGCTATAGGATATCTCTTCCTTTTATCTTATCTGAATGTACCCTCTTTCAGTGTAAAGCCACTACCCTTGTCCTATCCCAGCAGACCCTAATAAAAAATCTGTCCTCATCTTTCTTACAAGCCCCCTTTAAGCATTGAAAGGCCACAGTAAGTTCTCTCCAGTTTTCACTTCTGTGGTCTGAATAATCCCAATTCTCTCAGTCTTTTTTTCAGAAGAGAGGTGTTACATCCCTGTGATAATTTCCGTGGCCCTCCTCTGGACTCTCTCTAACAGCTCCATGTCCTGCCTGTGCTGGGGACCCCTGATCTGGTTGCAATGCTCAGGTCACAGGGGCAGAGTAGAGGGGCAGAATCCCCTCCCTCACCCTGCTGGCCACACCTCTGGTGACAGAGCCCAGAACGTGCTTGGCTTTCTGGGCTGTGAGTGTACATTACCAAATAATTTCCAGCTTTTCATCCATCAGCATCTCCATGTTCTTCTCAGCAGGGCTGCTCTCAATCCCTTCATCCTCAGTCCTGTATTGATACCAGGGTTTGCTTTGGCAAAAGTACAAAACCTTGCAGTTATTGGACCCCGTGGATATCATTTGAGGGTTTCAAAATAGAGAAATTAGTCATCTCAATAGAAAAAGAAAAATCAGTTCCAATGATCGTTAAAGTTAGTCAAAAATGGAAATGTAGATGATGATGTCAAATTTTCCTTCTGTCAGAAGACCACTGATTTGAAACCTTGTCTATGATAAAACCTAAGGTAAAGAATCAGAAAGCAAAGTTTTATAAAACAAAATCCTAGTAAGTTGCTTTTCTTGTTTAGATATTTTGAGGGTTTCAGGTAATAGTGTAAGAGCTGCATTTTGTCATACCTTAAATTGTTTTTATTATTTTACTGAAGATTCTTGAAACAGACTTTTTCCTCTTTGGAAGGAGAACAGGAAAGGAAAGTTTTCACTCATTCATTCCGCAGATCTCAAAGAAAGACATTTCTGTAATATCCAAGCAGCGTGCCTCAACAGCCAAGGGGGCAAGGTACCAGGGCTCATGACATTATGGAAGGGGGATAATTTTCTCAAAGAAACAGCTGGGCAGCTGTAGGTCAGAGCTCTTTATGTCTGCAACACTCCTCTGAATATGATATTCTCATCCTCAGGTGATTTGGTGTGGTCATTCCTGTAACAGTTTTAGTTCACATTACAGCAGTTAATGTCATGAAAATTGTGTGAAGCTGCCGTGAACTGATTCAAAACACTCCAGGAGATTGCAGAAGTGAAGGCTTTGGATGTGCTGGGATTTCCTTACTGCATGAAATCTGAGTGCAATTGATTTGCATGCAAAGATTGTTTATCCAGTCCTGCTGTTAGGTGGTTTATGAAGAAAATAAGTAATTTTGCTTATTTCTGATGAAGCCTGCTTCTTCAAGTGGAAAGCAATGCAGTGGCCCTAGACTGTTACAGGACACCATGAGACCAGGTATGCTCTGGGATTCACACTGTGAACCACAATCCTTCCAACCCCTAGGCAGCCCTAAAGCTCACTTCTTCAGCCCATTCAAACTGCATAAAACTGCAATGTGCAGTTATTATTTTCCAAAACAACACTTTCTTTAATTTTAAAGATTCTGAGACAGAGACACTTCTAGAGCTAAACATTAGAGTAATGTGTATCATTATGGCTTTTGAGGGATACCTGCCTTCTCTCAGGTAAAATAAATGRCTTTCCCTTCTCTCTCCAGTATAACCATCTGAAAGTTAACTATCCAGTCTAAATTAATTTCCTGATTCCCTCTGAAGTTCCCTGGGAAAGATAATCACCTCTAGACAATTTCAGCTAACCTATTTTAAACACATWTTTAGAAGAAGATGAAACAGAATTTTGTCTTTCCCAGGGTTCTCCCATCCTGAACACTCCCTGTGAATCTGATGACTGATATTTATTTTGTCTAGAGAGTTTATACAGTAGCATCTTTGGTAATAGGGTTGATAGATAAAGACACATGAAAGCGTACAAAGCTAATAATAAAACAGTAGCAGTGGGAAAATATATGTAGATATACATAGATCAAAGCAGCTCCTTGAAATTTAGCAGATTGTAGAAAATAAATACATAACTGAATTCAGAAGAGAAAAGGAAAGAGAAAAACAAGTAGAAAACATCTCAAATTATTTTGTTATGTGATCTGTGTTGAGCACCTTGTGTTGTATTCATGTGCATGACAATGATATTGACTGATAATAATAAGAACGATCAAATCAACTCAGGGCTATGAAAAATCTACAATTGGGTTAGATCTTTTCTATCAAAGTTTTATTGGTTTGTAGAGGTATATCATAAATAACAGCCCATTTTCCAGTTTAAAATATAGACCAGGACAGGCAGATGGTTTATAAAATTGCCTCCCACCTTCATTGGGTAAAGAAAAATAAAATATAAACAAATTGTGCAAATTCTGAGCACAGTTTCATCTTTTTCTAGTGCTACTGTGTGAACTACTGGTTTGCTCTGAATGTAAGCACCATGATGGCTTTTCAAGTTTTGATGGAGAGATTTTTTTTCTACTAGTTATTTGTGATGCAGGGAAAAGAAGATCAGAGGAAGATGTGTGACCGAGACCTTTGGACAACAGAGGCAGGAGAGCTGACCTTCTGTTATACAAGGGATTTGGTGGGTGTGTTAAATAGGAATTATGGAAGGACTAGAATAAAAAAAAAATCTTAGAGGAGTCTGAGGAATGGAGAAGGTTAGAGATAACTAAGAAGTAAGGGATTAAAAGTCCAGATAAAGCATCAAAGCCAAAAGAAAGGATGTTACAACAGTTAAGAGAGGTGGATTTCAAAACTTTCAGAACACTTTAAGTAGGATAAGCAGCATGCAGAAGACCAGATTATACATGGGGAAGATACAAACTCAGATCATAAAACATCACAGGGTGGCTGGGCACTGGAACAGGCTTTGTAGGGAAGTAGTCACAGCCCCAGGCCTGACAGGGTTCAAGAAGTATTTGGACAGCACTCACAGGAACACAGAGTGACTCTTGGTGCTGTCCCATGCAGGGCCAGGAGTTGGACTTCAGTGATCCTTGTGKGTTCCCTACAACTCAGCATATTCTGTTATACTGAGATTCTGTGATATCTGTGCCATAGGAAATCAAGTGAGACACTACAATAGCATGCACCCTTTTGCCAAACAGGAAAATGTAAATTCTTGCGCAGTTTCCAACTGAGATAACAAGAGCTCTCCATTGTATGAAGGGACCTGGGTAGATCTATAACATGCTGTTGAGAATGGTTACATGACAGGGGTCACATAGACATTTGCTTGTTAGCTGAGCAAGAGCTGGAAAAATACCGAACCCAGCTATTCTGATTCTTTGCACCTGCAAGGTAGAGTGTCCTTGGGCCTAGCTGGGTATGTTAACAAGTGGACAGAGAGACGTGGGAAAAATGGGATGCTAGGCCTGAGAGAATGAGGAAGAGTTGATGGTATAGCTTAACCAATAGACTGCTTAGCTTTAGGATATGCATGAGCTTATTACTTGTGTGTATAAAGTCTGGTGCTCGAACTAAATAAAYGGAAGCTTTCTGAACACTCATATTGAGTGTGGAGTTTTCCCTGCCCAGACAAATGGCCCAACTGCAACAACATGCGCTTGCACAAACRTAGCTTGGTTTGGGTTGGAAGATACCTTAAGGACCACCTAGTATATAACCCCTGCTAGCCATGAGCTGGGACAGCTTTCACTAGACCAGACTGTTCAGACTTCCATCCAACCTGGTCTCAAACACTCCCAGGGTTAGGGCATCCACAGACTTCTCTGGGCAAGTTACTCCAGTAGCTCAGCACTCTCTTGACTTTCTTGTTGAAGGCTGTTCAAAGGGTTACAAATGGAAGAATCACAAACACAAATGTTAAGTACAGGAAAGCTTCTTTGCTCATCCTGCAGCTACTTATATAGAAGGATAAATGTAAATATGACCATATATTTAAATATAGATATAAACATGACCAGATGACTTTTTATTTGCTTGGTAACTACAGAGCAACCAGCTATATGGTAAAATGCATGCAATAGCAAGATAGTTACAATTAAAGAGTAAATTATGATGACACACRTTATTTCTCAGTGTCTAAACCATGGTTGAAGGTTACATGGCAATTACTTTTGATCTCATTAAGAATAATTAGTAATTACCAAGTACYCTAAGGAAAATGTGATTACTATGAAGCTACCTGGTGTTTTCCCAAGGGACCTCTATCTAGTTGCCGAATATATATGCCCCATTACTTATAGCAGCACATAAAATACCACTTTATTTATGCAGTACAAGCAAAACAGGMCTGTTAAAATGTTTAATGAAATATTTGGCAAAGACAAAAGCCTTGTGGTGCCTGCACTACAGAATGTTTACAAGTGGTTTTAAATCATCTACTCTTATCTGCCATCTTACATGCCTTATTTTTTAAGGTGAAGAAATAAATCATTATWAAGTAAATAAACCAAAATTTAAGCCATGCCAATCCTCCTCACTTTTTTTTTTCTGATGCACTTCTCAAAGTATAAAAAATGGAAGACACCTCCTTCTAACTAGAAACTACTAAAGACAAGTGCATTAGGGCAAAAAATAATCCAAATCTACCTGYTTGACTTTGCTAGTACCTTTTAGAAAGATGAGCAGATGTTTAAGTCTCAAAAGAAACAAAGATAAAAAACTGCAAGCTGGTCTTTCACATTGATGAATTTCCCAAGAGCCTCTGCTGCTATGAAAAAGGCATCTAAGACAGAAGTAGAATGCATAATTTTTTTTTAAACGTTTTGATAGTAATTAGAAAGAGGATGTCTCATATTGGCAACTGATTATGTGTGGCAACTGATTATGTGCAAATGTTTGTACTGAAACAAAGAGTTTGTGGATTTTTATGACCGTGGAGTAGACTGGTTTATGAGATTTTTTTTCTGGATTATTGGGAAATTATTTTTTTCTGTGAGTTTAAAAGTCCTGGAGTTTAATTTTATTATATTTTAAAAACAGTAAATGGCACTGCAGAAATCATCTGTAAAATTGCCACATATTAGATTGACCCAGCAGCCCATTTTGAGGAAAACCCTTTTTGCCAGACCTGGTTAAATTATCGCAAGTAGAAAAACAACTGTAAGAAATATGGAAGAACCTGCTTTTCCTGTGAGTTACCGTTTACCAATGACCCACAGATGAGAGAAGAGTTGGAAGAGTTATTTTCTCTCTCTCTCTTTCACATTTTCTTATTGGGCTCAAACTGGAAAACTAACTGCTGTTTTGACTGCTTTTATCTTTTGAATGAGAAAGGGGCCTTTGCTATCATGGCAGGGTCAAGAAATTTCTGCTAAGGCTGAGAAACAGTACAAAGCCTTCAACACCACATTTTTTCCAAATTCCAAAATTATTTATTGTCAGTGATGCTTGCACTGAGGAAAGTATTCTGTCTCCTTCGCTGTGGACAAGAATTGGTAACCTTTCATCTTATTTAATACTATTTATAGAGTTTAATTAATTCTAATTCACTCCAACATTATTTCAGAAGTGCTATTTAATCGTATTTCATGTGAACCTTTAATGTTTTGGTAGTTCTGTAAATATACTATGTAGTGCTCAATTTTGTAAGTAAATACCTTTTTTTTTGATTTCTTTACACTGTAATATGTTCATTCAGTACATTGGGGTACACTTATTTCAACCATTCAATCATTCAGGTAGTGATTTCTTTTCATGTTGATAGTACCGATATCTAAACACAGAGAAGATTAATTTATTGCATTATCAGATCTCATAACAATTTCACTCTCATATTAGAGCACATATCCCCTCTTAAAAGTACAACTCTTTTAGTACTGTATGGATTCACATGATGAAACTCAGAACATATTATAAGCTTGGAATTTATTTCTATGACTTCTAGAATGGGTATGCACATGCAGTCATTTAAATATTAGTTAATTCCCAGTCACTATTGTGGACTTCTATACTACATAGATTACATTTAATTTAAGAGATTTATTTTTGCTCTCATTGCATTTGTTGATAGTGATTTATCTGGAAGAAGGTTGTTTCATTTACCATTTCATTCCCCTGTGGACCCTAAGCCTGTGCTAAAATAGACCTACTGTCCTCTAAACATTCAAGGATGGTGCACAGGATTTATCATCCCAGTGTGTAGTTCTTCATCAAATGGCTGTCTCTAATCAAATTAGTTCTTTGAAAAGTTATATCTTTGAAAAAGTATGGTTGGCTTGTCAAAGATTTACTCTGTATAAAACCATCTCAGATTTTTCTTGATGCTGTGTGATCTCAGGGTTTCTCTTCTTTTTGAGGTCCCATGTCTTATCTTTTTTCTTTCAGCTTTGCTCAGTATTGACAAGGCTATGCCAGTCCCCCTTTAGAGAGTTACTTGGTTTCACTCAACCAGAAATTCAACTCACTATTTCCTTTCAGCTCCACAGGAAAAGACTATTTGACCTTGATTAGAGTCAGCAATTAAATGCCATGAGGATGGTTTTAAGGTCCCATTCTCTCACTGAAGGCCTGAAAACATCTTAGCAAAGGTGCTTAGAGCTTCACACACACAGGTCTTTGTCCTGCTTGATGCCCAGGTATTTATAGTCATAGGACATTGACACACTCTGTGCTCTGTGGACTCTGTTCACTTTGTGAGGGAGTAGATTGGACCAATCCAGAGAAGTGGGCTGTGGCAAACATCCCTGCCTTATGCTGGATGTAAATATCTTTCCCTTTGTGCTGTCTTGAGAGATACATTTTCCCATTAAAGAACCATAAAAGACTATTTTTAGGGGATAATCTCCTAGAATAACCCATGCAAGTWACTGTTGCTGAGTAGTTTGTCATTAAAGGTAACTGTTCTGCCTTATATTGAGTTCCAATTATTCAGAGCATGAAGTTTCTCGCCAACATTTTGCTTTTACCAGGGGAGAAGTGTGGTTCAAATCAATGGAATTATTGTTTCCTTAAAATTGTCCAAACATTCAGGAGCTTTGCTGACTCACAGACTGTAAACACAGTGTGCCTCTTAAGAGGAAATTGAAATCAGTGCTCAGTTTCATGCCTTATAAATCACACTGACTACATTTATAAATACAATTTACTCAGTTGCTCTTTAATATAATGGCCTTATGTATTAATCTTCATGTGTTTGTTTCTTTTTGTGGTACAATTATTATTCAGGTTTCTTTTCTAGCATCAGTGCATTGCTAAAAGGGAGAGCTTGTGTTTCCTTAAGTGCCACATACTTAATAGCAGTGATACTTTTTGAAGACAGAGAAAAATAGCTCTGTATCCTTCATCCCAGAAAGTGGAAAAAAAAAGTACATTAGACAGAATGTATTCAGAATTTTGAAACATATACACAGTAACTTAGTTGGATGGCAGGGGTGTTTGGCAGAGAATATGAYCCTATGAGTTTCTGCAATTAAGTCCTACCCAGTAGATGGCATCCATGCACCAATGCTTGAGCCTGTGCTCAAAGTACAGTGCAATGAAGAGTTTTACAATGTTTTATTTATGAAAAAAAATTAACTTTGAATCTTTGTGTTTTGCCTCAGGCAATATAAGCAGTAAACATGATTTTCACACCAATAGGTAACAAATGGTTTTCTTAACAAATTAGATGAACCCTGATGTCTGGTTTCCGATTGCTTTAGAGCAATGTGTGTATAACACAATTCTCTTACATTCAAAATCTTTTGTTTTACATGGGATAAAGTGAAAATGACTGGAGATATGCTGTGAATATAAATTATTTTTAGACAACAGAAATTTTGTGGCTTTAAGACCTGTTTTTAATAAGTGTATCAGCCATTCAATTTTTTGTCTCCCTGGTGCTTCRTAGAGGTGTTTTGCTTTCCTATATCAGCATCCGTGATACTATGGCAATATRTTTCACAGAAATTGCTAAAATACAGCTCACAAGAAATACCCCTRTGAGGCATTGCCAATCTGAGGTGATATATCTATCCTCATCTTGTAACTGGGAAACAAGGTATTGAAACATRTGTGAYTCTGTGCCAGGAAAAGTGATTCTGCTTCTCTGGGGTGTCTATTACAGATGTTTCTCAAAATTATCCATGCCARTCCTTACACATCTGGCAGCACTGCAATGCAGCAAGAATGACTGCACTTTTCTTCATAGAGCTAGAGTTTATTGAGCTTTCTTGTATCTGTAAAGGCAGAGGGAAACAGGTTGGTTTACAAGATCTTTTGGGACTGGATAGCTCTTACATTGTGTTACATTACTAAAGATGATTGGATTACAATTCTGCATTTCTGACTTCACTGGAGAGTCATCCTGGTTACATTTATCCAGGATTTGAATTGAATTGAAAACAAATGTTCAAAAACTTGCAGCCATTTAATTTCTTTCCAATTGCTTCCCAAATTCCTTTTTGTTAAATACAATATTTTTTTATATTTTTCCGTGGAAATTTTTAAAAACTTGCTGTTTTTTTAGAAAATGTGTTATWCATTCCCTGACTCTGTCACCAGAGTAGTTTTGAAAAAAGCTTATTCCTTTGTACCATCCTCCTTGAACATGTAATCCAAATCCCACTGTGTTGGCAGCGAATTCCCCTCTGTAAGTTTTGATGACAACAAACTTAAACTGCTGACTGAGGCACTGACCTTTTTCCTCTGGTGATAGAGAAATTCTTCATTAGGCTTGCACCTGAATTTTAGACAGCTAGAATTAGGGGAAATTAAACTGTCCTTAAGAGGTTCATCTTCATGTATTATTAAACAACAGGTTCTCCCAGAGTGGTTGTTTTATTACGCTCAATCTTTTATTTTCTTCAGAATGAAAATTTGCAGGCTGGTGTAGAGTTATGCAAGGTTTTCTTTCAGAGGAGTCAGCTGGCTTGAGGTCTCTSACCACTCTGCAAGGAACATGGACATTACCTCCAGAGACATCAGGGAATTAATGTCATGTCTAAGCTGGTTTGTTTCCCTGATTACCATTATTTAACAATGATTCCTCCTTTAGTCTAATGAAATTGGAAAGTTTGATATTTGGTATAAATGGCAGTTAAGCAAGGTGCAGAATGACTGCATACTTCTTTTAATGGTGAATTTTTCATGTTCAATTTAACTCTTCTTTCCTTTATGCTCTGAGCTCTGACTTCAGGGCATTATTCCTACCACAAAATATTTTTCAAGCATCAAGATTAGAATAGTTTCTTTCTCTGGTAAGATTTAAAGAAACTTTCTAATAATTCTGTTCTGTGACTATTTCTTTGGCAAAAGTTAAATGTATTACACAAAAGATGACTATTGAATTTGCAACAAATTCAGCATCCTTATGAAATTCTATGCTTGAGACCTTGACTTAATGAAACTGTTTAACAAAGCATATCAGTCAGCACCAGTGCTGCCTGATATTACATTCTTACAGATATATTTAAATAAATTCACTACTCTTTCAAGTAAAATTTCCCTCTGATTAAGCTGYGCCTGAAGCTGAATTTTCTTTTTAAAGTTTGAATGAAAACTGTGAAATCATTTGTGACTTACATCTCAAAAATGAGATTTTTCTCTAAGAAAAACTAGTGTAGTATTATTTTACTCTTTATAAGTATAAAAATGGATAAAGCTTGAGATCTGAAGCTTACTTTAACTGTCTACTGAACTAATCCCTGATGAGGAGTGGTTTGGTGACTAGTTAAGAACTGACTTGGAAAAGGTGGTCATGGCACGTTTAAAATAATAGCAGATTTAGAATAAGTTTTGAATGTACAAATTTCAGTTTTGACCACTGTTGGCATCTCCATTGGTGGTGACTGYATCCCTGCCCATCCTCTTAGTTTTTCTTGATCCATATTCCTAAATGATTAGCTGTAAATGATTTAGATTAGCCAAGGATCAGACACAGAGCTCTGACTGAGTAAAGGATTACAAAATTCATCCTGGCTTATGAATCTCTTACAAATCATAGAGACCTTGAGCAGTTCAAATTTAAAACTGARTGCTCAGTGCTCCTTGAGGAGGTGAATTTTGTCTCCTGAGGGTTGAATTGTGGACTTCTGGGGCTAAAGACTTGCATATAGAATGTCTCTGAATCAGAGACAGAAGGTTTGTCAGATATCCAGAGACTGAGTTCACAATTCACTGCCTAGAAACAAACTCGGTTCAATGATTCACGGCAAAATACACCGTTAAGACATCAACTTAAGGGGAGGTTAGGGCTTTTTTACTTAAGCATTGTTCATTTGGAATATAATTACTTCTGGAAATGTTGACATTTACATGTCATGAGTAGCGTGCTGTCAAGTTTTGTTTCCCAGAATTAGATTCTGCAAAAGGAAAGGCCAAAAGAATGGAAGAAAAGTAGAAGAATAATAAATACATCTTGAACGTGTTAGGAAACAATGTGGAAAGGAACATTATTTTCTGTTACCCTGCTGTGTCAGAAGCAAATGACAAAACCTATTTTAGTGAAGAAAAACAAAGCCTGAAATTGAGTATTAATGTTCTTCCACCTAGCTTTGAGCAGACCTTGATACCTCCACATTGCCAGGGATCTTTGTGAGTGTTTACACAGTTAAGGTGCAGGTGTGAGTGGGGATAATCTTTGTAAGTGCCAGGGGAAGAAAGAATCAGTAAAAAATGTGAGTAAACATTGTCTTGAAAACTTATCATTTGGAGATTTGGTCCACTTTTGTGATGCAATGTCAAATTTAAAGTGACATTGACAGTCCTTTTCAAACACGCCTATATGACTGTTACCATACAAATCTTACTGCCTTGGGGGTTTGCACAATAACTTTGGGGCTATTGGTGAAAATTTCTGAGAGAGAAAACATGAAATTGCACTCTTCCCTCAAATTAAGTATGGGAAATTTTGCAGGTTTTCCCTTCCAATAAAGGCATTTTTCATGCYTCAGTTGTATGTGGTGGAAAGTAGAAGATAAGAAGTAAGAATAAAAAAGTAAAATTAAAACATACAGGTGGATGGACATGGGTACGTTAATTTTTGGTCTACATGTTAATTGCCCTGGCCCATCTCTCAAGTGTGTCTGGGCCCCTATGGAAGGCATCCCTTCCCTACAGCATGTCAAGTGCACCACAAAGATTGGTGTTGCCAGCAGACTTGCTCAGGGTGCCCTTGATCTCCATCCATGTTGCCAATGGAGATGTTAAACAGCTCTGGTTGCAATACTGTTGAGTACCTCAGCCTTCGCCCTGTCTCCCATTTCCTTTCAGCAATAGCCTCCATTTTCCCTAGTCTTCATTTTATCACCAATGTTCCTATATATTTAGAAGCTTTTCATGTTGTCTTTGACATTCCTGGTCAGATTGAATTCTATCCAGGCTTTGGCTTTCCTAACTTGATCCCTAGTTACTTGGACAATTTGTCTGTATTCCTCCCAGGCTACCTGTCCTTGCTTTCACCCTCAGTAGGGTTTTCCATGCTGGATTCTTCAATAAGAACTGAGCTCCATGCTGAGTTCTTAAATTAGCAGCTCACTCATCACTCTGCCTAACAACAGCATGTCTAGGGAGGTCTTCAAACCACAGGAAAAGATCTCCCAGGGAGATTTGAGTTCAATACTGTGATATAAACCCCCTAGTGTTTCGTTCCAAGGGTATCCCTGGTCTAATGTTAACCAATTCTGTGTCATAAGCAGCTAAACATCTCYGAAAAGAAAGGGCACAAGGAACTATAGAAATTATAATGATAGTTAGATCTGTTCTGTGCATAGAAAGGCTTATTGAATTTCACAGAAATCAAACATCCTAAAAGGGAAAATTAACCCCTGGAATCAGAATTCTTGCACTTGGACTTCTCTTCAGGTTCTCTGCTGACTCCACCTGTCTCATAACCTTTTAATTACTGCATTTTATCAACAAGCCATAAGTGAACAGTAAGGTTAAATATACAGGCCAAAATGAAGCAGCCTTCAAACAAGTGCTCAACTTGAAATGCAGGGAAAATGACAAAAAACCCTCTATTTTTGTAGTTAAAGCTATGCCTTATTTCTTCCCTAAATTACAGCAGAAGCATGCATATATGGTGATTAAAGACTAAAAATGGAGTTTCATTATAAGACTGCAGAAATATTTTATTATTATTTTGCCGTTCTGTAGGACTTTATTTCTTTGGAGCATCACATTTATGAAATGCTACTCATGCAGGGAAGGTGACATCAGTGACACTGCATTAGGCAGAAATCACAACTGTGACTCTCCAGGAAGTCACACGGCGTAAGTCCCTGCATTTTCAGCTTATGATTTCATGGCCAATGAAAGGAGAAGAATCCAGGGAAACAGAGAAGAATACTGGAACAAATCTGCCTTGTTTTACACACAGCTCCAGCAATTCACTGAGGAAAGGTTATGATGGAATATATCTGTGCTTTAATTATGTGACAGTTTATCAAGTCTATGAACCAGTTTATGATGTTTTGCAAACAGCTGGTGGTCACTGAAAGAAATCCTACCAGCTTTCCTTCTAGCTGCAAAGGCTATAGCAATTTATCATATGAGAGTGTGGTCACTTGCTCCTTCTCTCCTTACCTTGTAGAGGGTCTAGCAGCAATGTATTGRAGGAAATCTGAGGGTCTGCAGACATGCTAGATCTGTTTTGACATGTGGAGCATAATGTAGAGGAGCCAGCTTGTCTGAGATCTTGTTTGCAGCATGAAAACTGCATCCAAAATGGACAAGTCTCATTTTGTTCATCACACCCAAACTGCAGCTGAAAATCTCAACAACACCAGGATGATAAGGCCAAAAGAAACTCATGCAGTCTTCTAATGTGCTATCTGAAACACACAAATGATAACAATTTTTTTTCATTTTCTAAAGCCTGCAATTCAATTAGCTCAAAGATTTTAAAAAGACATTTCTTCTGGAGCTAAAGACATACATTTGTGATTTACACACCCTTTAGTAAGGATCTGAAGGCTATTGAATCTTATTGATGAAACAAGTTTTGCATCTTATTTCCTAATTCAATATTTCTCATCTCAGTTGGCAGTTCATATGCTGTTGTTCTACAAATGTAGAAAGTATTGGAAAAATAAAGTGCACTGATATGGTACAGCCTCTGATTTGTAATCAGTTTAACTTGTCTGAAATTTTCAAGGTAAGGTTAAAAGTAGAACTCAACACAGTATTTCTGTTAAAGGTAGCAAARCTCTTACCAGATGTTGATCTTGCTGCTTGGCATGCAACCCCTTCAGTTGTCCTTGCCACAGAAATCATAGAAATCACAGAATGGTTTGGCTTGGAAGGGACCTTGAAGATCATCTTGTTTGGTCTTTCTTATAGTGGACACAGATGCCATSCACTAGATCAATTTTCTCAGGGCCCCATCCAACTGGGCTTTGAACTCTTCCAGGGATGAGAGGACACCAGGTGAGCAGGACTTCTTTCAAGACTGACTTAGACCTTAATTCTGGTAAAATAAATTTCTTAATCTTTCTTATTACATTTCAGAAAAGCTAAGTGAGTTTAGTCACCCTTTCTCGCACTCATGATGAAGGCAAAAGGAGCAGGATTTCATAATAGGAAAGACTTGTAATCAATTCTTCACCATAATCTCAGAAGTGAGATTGCTGAAAAAGCAGTGCTGTATAAAGAAGAATATTGCAGACAAGTTTGGAAAAAATCTCTCTCTTAAAAAACTGTAAGCTACTTTTCCATTTTCACTGGGAGGTCAGAAGGCAGAAAGAAGTCACCAGGTACAATCATAAGTAGTTCGCAGCAGCTCAGTGCTTCTCCCACTGTCAAGCAAAAATGATAGGTCATTAGACTCTCTGAGAAGAAAGATCCTGTTTTGGTGACATCTGCTCTGGTGTGTAATGCACTGAGAATGCCATTAGGTGTAATTAAACAGAAAAGCTAAAACATAAGGACATAGACCTTTTTTCTTCTCAAGATGAAAACCCTTGGTGTACATACAAAATTATCACCCGTCACAGCCATCCTCTCTTTTGTCCCTCAGGAAAACAGACAGATGTCCAGCTGGCAGGGAGTATGAAGAGTGTTACAGTCTCAATTTGCTTCCTGCTACCTCTTTCTAATCCCATTGGTGCATTTTTTCATCAATTTCTGCTTTGCTTGTGTTTCCCTGTTTCCTAGGCTCCTGTTTCTTTTCGCCATGCTTCCTATGAGTTTGTTTCTACCTTTTTCTCAAAAATTATTCTGTCACGCCTGTCTGGCTGTTTTGTCTRTGTCATCCCACTTTATCTCCTATATATTCTCCCCATTCCCTGTTCTTTATACCTGGCTTCTGGACACTTGTTCCCTAATATTGGACCCAGTTCCTTGATTAGCTTGTCTGATCACCGAACAGTTAGGATGCCTTAGATCCCTAGTGCTGACCAGAGCAGGGGCCAGGCAATTTCTTTCAGGCATTCAGATGCTTTTCCCTGTTCCCTGAACATCCTGTTTTGCTTGAGGATCTACTGCTACTGATCTCCCTCTGRTACTTCCCCTGTTGACAGCATTTTCTGGTCCCAGTGTCTGCAGTGCCTCCAGAGCTGCTTTCAGCTGCACTCCAGTAGGGGTCTCTTCTTCCTCCCTGTGCCAAGCAGAAGCCTCTTGGCTCTTCTGTCCTCCAATGTGCATTTGCAGACCTAGTGGTACTACTTGCAAAAAAGAGCATAAAGAAACTTTTGATCACACAGGGTAGTTACCAGATGGGTAATTAAGGAGCAAAGGCTATCTCCAAGCCTCTCAACCTGTTGTTTCCTTTCTCTGCTTCCTTCCACTTTGCTTCTGTGGCTCAGTGATATGTTGTAAAAATACCCCATTCTTCTAAACTATAAACACACCTAAATAATTTGCTGATATTGTGTCTTGTGTTCATATAGAAAAAGTTAAGCATTTTTTTTCTCAAAAAATGGATTTTTAAAATATTTTCTTTTTAGTAAAGGCTGACTCACATATTTTTCCATTATTCAAACCAAATGTAAACTCTTTTCAGGGTCCTAGTCCAAACCTTTAATTTGAGATTATTTCCAAACATTTTTATTTTGGACTGTTTTGAAACAAAAATCTGTTTTGAATTTTAGAACAAGGAATATTCTAGCAATTGGGAATCTTAAAAAAAAAAACCCCAAACAAGCATGAGGTAGATGAGATAAGAGCTGTTCTTTCTTTCAGGGAACTGACAAATTTTTTCAGTAATTTTGCTTTGTTAAACCCTGCAAAGGCATATCTCACAAACCTTTAGTAAGTGCTCATGCATTTGTTGTAGATTCACCCAATAATTTAGGTTTGAAARGACCTCCACAGGTCATCTAGTCCAGCTCTTACACAAAACAGGGAAGATTAGCAAAGGTTGCTCAGGGCCTTGTCCARTTGTCAAAGACAGAGTCGGTTAAGCCTCTCTGAGACCCTGTTCCACTCTTTGACCAGGTTCTTGGTGAATAAAATATAATCCTGATATATAACCAGATTTTTTTGTGTTTTGGTGGTGTTCATTGCATGTTGGAAGTTAATTTTGTGTTTCTGAGAAGAGTTTGTCTTGATCTTCTTTACACTTCTCTGAAGACAGAGTTGTGCATGTTATTGCTCATTGTTCTTCTACAGTGCATATTGGAGTTTGCCTTTTCTCACAAGCACACAACAGACAGTTGTGTCTACTTTCTGCTCTATTTTTGTTCTTTCTTTCAGGGGCAGCTGTCAGTAGTTTTTGTAATTATCTTAGTTCTATTCACTTTTCCATGTGGATTTGGGTTAAAAACTCTTCTCACCACCCTTCTTAAATTATGAAGTGATCACTTGCAGCTCCCTAACACAGTTCACTTCTATCTCTGGCCTACACAGAGAACAGCTCTGAACTTCTTTTTATTTCAGAGAGGTCCTCATCAATTTTGACTTGCAACACTTTGGAATCAAAGGATGGGGATAAAACACTCCTGTCAGTATCAATCGTTCCATTACAAATTCTTYACAGCTTAAAGATACCTTGCTTAGAAATAGGAGCTGTCATTCACTTTATGTGCCATCTGATTGAAAGCTCTTTGTGACACAGTTGTGTATTCTCCTGATCATTGAAGTCTTAATACTTCACTGCATGTATCCAAAGAGAGCATTCTTTTCTTTTTGGACAAAGGCAATCAGACTTGTGGCAATATAATTTAGAATAGTCAGCCTGCATTATGGAACAATGAATTAAAGCCTAACTTGCATATTAGTGATTATGTAAGTAAAAGTCTATTGTAAGTAAACAATTTTGTCATCTGCAGGAAAAATTGTCTTCATGTCTGTGAGGTCAATGGATTCCCACTGTACTACTATTTTCAAAACTATATCTAATAAAGACATAAAAGACCCCCTAGTTACAATTATGGATGGGCTATATTTTACTCATCTCCAGCTTTAACTCTTTACACCTAGTCAATGATGTTTCCTATACTCAATAAAAGTGGGTAGCTCATCCAAAGTCAATACTTATCCTAGGATGGGATGAATCACCTTCAACACATTTACACTGACTATAGGCAGAGTCAGAATGACAAAAGATATGAGAGATTCTACCCCTGTTCCCCATGTTATCCCTGATAACCAGCATGTGTCTGGCTTTGCCCATTCTTTTGTTCCAGTTTTGGGTCCAAAGGTGCTATCAGAACTTAAAGATAACAGCAAGCCATGACAAAAAATAATTACAAAAACCTTTGGAAAAACATCTAGAGTTTTGCAGTTTAACTTCCCCTACTTTCTCCCTTTGGGATGCTGAAGTCTGTCAGGTATTTTAGATACTGAAACTTTAGGTAGTCCTGCATGCCCTCTCTCACTCCCCCAGCAAACTTATGCCAGGAAACTCAATCAACTTGCATATGTTTACATCTTAAACAATTTAGAGCAGTTCTGAAAGTAAGAACTGAAGGATTGAATATGCCTGGCTCTTTCTCTCCCAGAAACCATTGGAGACAAGCTTACAACTGTGTCTAAACTAGTATCCAAGTGAAGTGGATGCAAAGATTTGAGAAGAGTCTTGGCCTCACATCAGCTGGACCATGATGCTGGCACTGCTGGCATTGGAGTGCCAGAACATTCCCTCAGTAGCTGGGATCAGCAAGATCTATCCTGTGCTCTTCTGCAGCATTCCATTCCCGATGGAGTGGCTTATTTGACTAGGAAGTAACCAAGCTCTCAAGGTACAATGTTCAAAATCTTCATGGAGAGGCAACATTTTTTCTGTCATTTATTATGAGTCAACTGAACAGCAGCAGTATCTATTTTTGGGATCTGTTCTTTAATGTATAGATGTCATAGAATTTTCTTATACAGGACTGCAGGGTTTAAGCCTAGATATCCTGTCCTGAGGATGGTATGTATAACTAAGTAGCTAAAATTATTGCAAGTTGTTCCCCAAAAAACTCAAGCAGATAGTTGCATGATATTTGCAGTCAGGTTTCTTCACCAAAGTGGAGGTAGACTTGAGTTAATTTTTGTTTCACTGCTTCCTTTATACAGCTTGTACTACTTTTTTTTTTCTGTATTTCCCCATAAAAACATTAACATTGAACAACAACAACAACAAATTTTTGTTTGCTTTATTAACATCAAACTCACTTCCACGGAGCCTTCCTAAAACTTCCTAGAGTACTGCTTCACAATTAATGGGCATCAAACCCATACTTTAAGCAGGGTAAAAAACAGTGAAACAGCAAAAATTTTAAAGTATATTGGAAAGAGATAGGTACTTGTTGTAATTCAAGCTTTCTTGTTAATAATATAGTTCCAAAACTACTGCCTCTGTGGGAGCCATTACTATTCAAATAACACTGTGCAGTGTTATTCATTTTGAATCACAGTAGTACCAGGAATTATTTCAAACTCAATTCTGTTTGTGCTGCAAACCTGGCACTTTTATTAGGTATATGAATAAAAACATCTGTACATATATTCAAGAAATGGAATGATTTTCAAAGGAATCAGCCTCACCAGCTGAGAGTCAGCTCTCTGACCAACACAGGCTGGAGCCAGAGAATAAAGAACGCTCTCAAAGAAATCATTAAATGACCTTTCTGTCCAGACAGTGTCTCTGTGTTCACCTGAAATTCTAGCAAGAGAACTGCTCTGAAATAATGCCTGAAGTTAGTGATAAAAAGCATTTCATATTTTCCTAAATGAGGGAAAGGAAGGACTAAACATTTTCAAACACTTTTGAATGCAAACACTTCCAAAAATTCCTATAAAACAACACCATTTTTTCTTCTCTGCTAGCTTTTGCAAACTTATGAAAATCATGAATTTCCCAAGAAGATGCTGTGAGCTGATGTCCCAATTCTCCTGCAGTCAATACAAATTCTGGTAATCACCAAGTCATTGCTAGCACATACAGACAACTGTAGCATGGCAGTTCCAGTAGTCTTTCAAGACATTGAAGCATTACAGGGGAAGCAGGAGAGGAAGAAGTGAGCTAAGGATGGAGAAATTCTCTGTCACCTGGGAGCTGTCTTGATGTCAGATATGAAGAAATGTACCTTCCCAGAGTGGCTATAAAGCTTCAGAAGGTACATGAGCAGTGGTTTGGATTGCAGAAAGCTTCCTCTTAATTTATTTTTTTTTAAGCAATACACCCTTGACTCCCTCTAAGTGTGCTATACTGTAATAAACTTACTTGAATATTTTTCAGAAAGAAAATACTCACTAAAATGGACTTTCATGTTTGGTAAATAGCATACGTTCCTCCTTAAAATGAAAAAAAGCAAATGGGTTTGGATAAATATTTCCTCTTGCACATTGACAGCCATGCTGCATCTTCAGCATCAGTAAGTATCAGGCAATCCTTTTCCAAGTGATAAGAATGCCAAAACAGGGCTGCAATGTTATTTTTCATTGCAGTTCAAGAGTCTTAGGAAGACCTGCTTTTCTTTTGGTACAAAATCCCATTGGAGAAATTCACATCATGTGAATAAAATACCCAACAATTTTAACCAGAGTCAGGGTGAACACTGCCTCATGYTAGCACTGAGTATATTCTCAGGCAACACAGTGTGAAATCAGAACATATGAATCCAAGTCTAGCTGCATTTGTATTGTCCAGGGGTTAATTTAGATTTTCTTCTTAGTATTTTCTTTTTGACTAACAGCCCATAGCAAGCTGCAGGAAGTGATTCAAGGCAACAGCAGGATGGTCATTTCAGGTGCATTTTAATGATTCATGCTGAAATTCTGCTGTCAATGTATTTTTAGCTGCAGACTCATATGTTAAAATAGCTTTTTGTTGCAAGCTACAAAAGTAATGCTCACTAATAAGTAGTGACCCAGCTATTATTGAAAAAAGCTCTTTTTGAGTAGTGGGACATGGAGTGACACATGACAGAGCCCAGCTGTGACCCAGAGCCCCAAAAAAACAGTAGCAGCACTCACACTTCCTTCTGTGGCCTGTCGCCTTCATCTAAGGCACAGTTAGGACCCAAAGGGCAGAGGCTGGAACATCTGAATGCAAGTAACCAAACAGATCAGCATTAAAAAATAAAAAAACCCAACAACCTGATGAGAAGTGGCATCTGTTTTTCCCCACATAGCAAAGAAGTCAAACATTGCCAAACTGAAATCTGCTGTGGCCCCCTGACTCCTTTCCATCCTCCAGCCTTCTTCCTGGTGAGGGGGTGTGAGGAGCAGAAAATACCTTGACTCTGTGTGACCACCACTCTGCAATAACAAAATCATCCCTGAATTATCAGCACTGTTTCCAGCACATATCCAAACCCCATATTAGCTAYTATGAAGAAAACCAACTCTATTCCAGTCAACACTAGCAYTCTGGCAGGTTTTCCCAGTGTCTTCAGGTCTTCTGGCTCCCAGCCTTGTGCTTCTTTTTTGCCATGTTATAATCGACCTTGCTATTCTCTATGTAGAAATTGTGGCGAGGCAAACGATTTTCAATCCTTTTTCCAGCCTTTCTATTGGAAACTGGGCTACATCTGCCCTTATGGGTAACAACTTTGCCTGCTTTTGTGCATCCTCCAAATAGTCTTCTCATGTACAAACTTGTGTCATTTGTCAGTCTATATCACCAAGTGAAYTTTGAATAGCTTTGGCATGTCAAAATTCTACAGCAAGAATGAGAACTGGCTGAGTATTATGAAGGGGAAAAGAAAAGTGAGAGGACTTCTTCAAAAAGACTGCCTGCTCCTTTTGGGAGATCTTAACTGCCATATCCACAGTTCTGTTGTTGAGCAGATAAAGGTGATAGAGAGGACACTTGGATTTCTACTTTTAACCTGCCCTTCAAAAGAGAGGACCAGAAAGGTTTTCTCCTATTGTATTGGAATACCTAGGGATATCAGTCTTGCCAAGCACTTCTTATCAACCCAGCTTATAATGCATCACCTCATTACCATTCACTGGGGCCAGTGGGTAAAAAAAATGAATAAATGCATTCCCTCTGCAAGTCTAAGAGCTTGTGAAGCCAGAGGTCCTATTGATACCTCAGTGCTTGAAGATAAATGCTTTGGTTTAAAATGTCTGATTGTTGAGGTAAGTGACTTCTCTCTGGAAGCAGTGTTAGTAATATCTGTGCAAAAGATTTGGAGTTCTGTACTGCCATCTTTGAAGTGGAGAACAAAAATGTCACAGGTGATTTTCACACCTCTGGCACAGTGGAGGGTGGATGGATCTGTAGGAGACAATTGAACCATTGTTAGAAAAACAGGCAGTAAAACAGTCTCTGAGTTCCTTTGCCACTTGTTTAGCCAAGAATCAAAAAGGGACAAGGAAACCATTTGTCCATTCCTTTGATTCAGTGAAGATTGAGTATGTTATGTCACTCTAGATATAATTTCCATCCTCTGTTTTGAAAGACTTTCGATGGTAGGAACACCACTAACTCCATGAATATTTGTTTTTACACATGGTATTTCCCACTAGAATGAATTTGCAAATGCCTAATCTGAGGAGGTTTTTTTCAATTAAAAAAAAATTACTTGTTGAGTATAAGAATTTATGTGAGGAGACTTTTAGCAAGAGTTTGTAATCTCATCTTTGCTCTCGTGTGTGGATCGCTTAATCCTTGTTTTCCCTTTCTGTGATTTCCTTGTGCTCCCACAGTATTTTCAGCTTGTTATTGAAGCCAGTATTTTATCTCCAGTAGCAGCTACTGTTGCCTAATATTTCCTCCGACATCTTCCTCTAAGATCTCTACATGTTATTGAAAGTAGCTGTGACTAATGCCTTATCTCCTCACCCGATCCTCTCTGACTCTTTTTTCCTAGAAATCTTTTAACCTGCTAAGTTGCTCACTATTTGTATCACTTTTACTTGCAGAAATTCTTCTTCTGCAGATGAGAAAGGCTTTCTGTGTCCAAACTCAGAGAAAAGGCTTGGTGGGACTAGAGTTCATATGTATGCTTTGGACTGATAATTATTTTACTGAAGATGATAAGAAAGAAATCATAATATAATCTAATTGTGACTGTACGCTCAGTTAATATTCAGATACAGAGTCAGCTGTAGGAGGTTTGAAGACAGTTTTTTCTTCTCTCATATTTTGGTATAGCCAAGGTCCTGTACATAAACTGAGACAACTTTTTCAGCTGCTGCATGTGAGTTAGAGTAGACCAGCCTGAAAAACAGCATCTGTTCCTTGTCACACATCTTAGGCAGATCTTGGAAAAGAAAATGGCATAGACCCCTTATGCTCTTGTGATACTAGACACAGCAAACTCTCTGCAGTGATGTTCCCTAAGGCAGTCTTTGATGACTCTCTGCTGCTGCTATATCACTTGAGTCAGTTTGCAGGTGCAATCAGGCCTCAAACCTGGATGCCAGTCACTGCCAAGCAGAAAAAGTGGGTTAAATTGGGATGTTAAATCCCTCACAATGAATAATTCACCCTAGACTAGTCTTCTAACCTCTCTCCAGCAATGGTTATTCATGCATACACTCTGTGTATTCTTTACACCTCTCACTAGGGCTGTATGAGAATCAGATCATGCTTAAAAGTTATGTAGCATATTACAATAAGTGGCACTTGGTACAGGCTCAGGAATTGACAATCAATTTCATTTAGCTTGAGGCTTACACAAAACACTTCACCAGTCCATATATAAAGTGCTGAAAATGTGATTTCTGCAATTGCTATTATTACTATGCTACTACATGAACACTTTGTGAAATCAAGAACTGGACCCCATAAACCTAAATGTTCTCTATGAAAGGTGAGTCTCACAAATTACTYCAATTGAAAAGACACATGAAAATAAGGGGGACTGGCTGGAGAATGGATTTCTGTGACCTGACCAAGGTCACAGTGGCAAGAGATAAAAACAACTCTCCCTGCTCCTTTCTATTTTTTCCATCTGGGAAATTATGACATTTATGTCATGCTTTGCAGGGACATTGTGCTGTATTCCTGCTGCCTGTTGTGGAAGCCTCACTTGAGCTTTGCAACACTCAAGTAGCATGCATTTGGCCTTGCAGGATGATTTGGGGAGCCTGAAGAGTGAATGCAGGCTCCTTCCATTCCAAGAGAGGGACCTTACTGAGTAGAGGCCAGATTCAGTTTCCTAATGCCAGCATCTGGTGTAATTTTACTGCCATGGGGAATCCTTCTTTGCCTCCTGCTGCTAATCTAGAGGGGAAGAGGTCATGGGTCATCTCAAACAATCCTGTGTAGATGTCTCAGGTAACATAGGGCAGCTAAAAGGGCGCTGAATATCACCTCATGGCAGCTGAGTCAAATCCTTATTAACCACTGACAGCAATGAGTATATGGGCACCTTATCCACATGCAAATATTTRTGAAATCTAAATCCTGAAATCCAGCTGAGGCCAAGGCCCCTCTCCACTGGCTGGACAGAGAAGTTTGTGTTGTTCTGGTATGCTAAACACCCATAATTTGGTTGGACATTGAAAACAAATTAGCCTTCTATGGTGGTGAGTACACAGCTTGTTTTGTCGCAGAAGTGGTTCTCTTCCAAGCCATCACTTTTAAATAATGAGTGGGAGGAAGGAAATAGGAAAAGTGGATCTAAATATTAAATATATCTTTAATAGCTGACTTTCACTAGTCCTTTATTCCAGATTGTTTCCTCCATTAGCACCTGCAAGAGTTGATTAAATGAGACAGACGTGCCAGATTCATCAACACTGACAATTTTTTTTCAGCTTGTATGCACCTACCAAAAGGAGATTGTTGCCATTTGTTATTAAAACGTTCCTAACTGCATCTCCTAGGAGCAAAAATAACTTTGATATTTATGCCCAGTAGTTTTTCTTGCCCTTGATAGCATGATCGACAAATTAACAGTGATCTCATAATTTATTCCTGCAATGTTCATTTAATTTATAATCCAAAAGCAATTAAATTCTCTTTTATGCCACATTGTCCTGGTGACAGATGTGTGGTTACCACTCAGACATTTGATGGCTGATATAAATCATCCTGTGATCAAAGTGTCTGTTGACTTGAGAGTCTGAATTTGCAGCAGATGCCTCCACATACAGAGTGACAAGAAAATTCTTCATGGGAGTCTCATTTCAGTTAACCACCTTGCTGTACTCTGACTTTGCAATCTGACAGCCCAGTTATTTTATGACAGCCAGGAGTCTTCAAATGTATATTTACAAAGCTACCAAATGTGTCAYTTTGTCACTTATACCAAATAATACCTTTGATAGAAAAGAAATACATTAAAATTTATAGGGGSACAGTGCTAAAGGAGAAGGAATAGATAGTGAGTTTAACAATTTGACAAATTTATCTGCAAATGTTGGAAGATCTGCAGGAATTTTTACTTTTTTTACAATTTTGCTAAGAGCAATATCCACATAGTAACTTCCTTTTCTCCCTGTCCCCTGATTTTCTATTCTGTTAAACCATAAGAAAGCCTCTGGCACAATTTTAACCATCCCAACTAGTTTAGGAGGTTCAGGAATTAGTGCAGTCAAAAGAACATTCCCTGAAGTTGTTTTTGCAATGGCTACCCCTTTTTGAAGGGAAGGGGATTTTTAGTATTTCATTTATCACCAGAGAGTGTCAGCCAGCTTCACTGATGGCCAGAGAATGAGCTCAGGCGCTGCTTAGTTTATTAGTATAAAAAAATAATATAGGACTATATAAAATAATAGTCTAGATGAAATAGGGTTGGCAGATGAGTTCTTGTCCATTGTCCAAGTCAACTGGACGTTAACTGCAGTGTGAGACAATGACCACTTGGCCAGGGATCCTTAGTCAACAATATGGACAAGTCCATGATTCCTTCAGTCTACAGAGTCCTTCAGGACTATCTCAGCAGCTCATGTGCCCTCAAATTACCCTGTGTGTCTTCATGGCATGTCTCAGGGCATATCTAACATCCATACCTTTTTATTTTCTATTGAGGCTGTCTGTGACACAGGCTCATTTTGTCTTAGATACTTTGGACAGAAGAAGAGCAACATAACAACCAAATCACAGAGACACTGCAGGGAATCAGAAGAGATTCAGGGGCAAGTGCAGTGAAATGTAGATGGACGTTGATTGATGCCATTTGGCTTCAGAGTCAAACAGTGAGTTGAGTCCCTTTTTTATTCAGTAGTGAAGCTAGAGAGAGAAGATCCCTGCTACATTGAGCCTACAACCCCATACACACTCAGTTGGCAGTGGAATAGCAGGCAGAGAAAAGGCAAAATTGACATGAAAATTTTCTATAAGTGGCAAGAAATGATTGAGACAGAGATAGGAATTCCCCAAACCTATTTTTCTAATAAATATATGACAACTTATTGGCTATTTGATTTCTGATCTACTCATATAGGATGCACCTTTTGGGTTGTAGCTGGAGAGATGCTGAGAAAAAGGCAGCACCAATCTTAGCAGGAGTCTGAAATTTAGCTTAGTATTGATCTCAATGGAGGCTTGCTGTTTGGAAGATCTGACTAGTTTCTGCTCTGGGAAATGTATTTTCTAGTTGTGTTTTAGTTAATGTGCTCCCTTCAGGCCGTGAAGGAAATTGCTTCAACTTGTTCTGCAGTATGGTGTCTCTAGATGTCTCACATTGAGGCAGGAAATTAAGTGCTGTATGCTCCTTTCTTCTCTCCTAGATAAGTGAATAATGTGTGTTTCTTTGGTTCTCTGCCCTCTTTACTTACAGAGTACCATTAAAGGAGGGGATCCCAATTTGTTGTTAGCTTGACTTTGTAGTAAAAAAAAAACCAGCTTGGACTGAATGGGAGTGATTTAAGGTCTTCCATAAATGCAGTATCATTGCCTGCATGAGGTATGTGCTTGTTCCATTACCTAACCTCACAGACTGGCCTAATTCTTGTAATATTCATAGTCTTTCACTTAACTCTACAGAAAAAAAAAATCTGGGCATGCTACTGTGCCCATGAGGAAGTCAATGACATCAGAGCTTTATTTTGTGCTATTTCTGGAAGGGCATTAGATTGCAATTGGGCTTCTGAATTCTCAGATGGATCAAGATCAAGAACTTATTAAAACTGAGGAATGCTAATATCATCTTTTCTGTAGTACTTATATATGTATAAAGCACGTCACCATTCATTGCAAGATTTATCCTTTCAATTTCTAGTTCCATTGTGACTATGTCATGCTGTAGAATAGGAACATCACTCCTCTTATCCTTTTTATGGGTAATTAATTCATAATGGTAAAGAGGGATTTACACAAAATGGAAAAGTCTAGCTGTAAAGAAAGAATCATTCTGTCCAGTGGACCAGATTTAAATATTTTTTTCTTGTACCTGTGGGAATAGACTATAGAAGAATAAACCTTTTAACCAAAGATTTTCAACATAGCCATTAGATAGTGCATCAGGTCCCAAGGGCTTTTTGTTTGCCAGTTGAGATTTTTTCTTCATTCTTTACAAAAAAACCAGATCACCAGAAAAAGAACATATTTTCCTTTGTAAAAATGGTTTAACAAGAGGTAGAGGAAGCGATAAGAAAGTACTATACATGTAGAATAATTTCACATTACTGAAATAGAATCATTTCTGAGGCTAGGGGCAGGGTGAAGTGTTGAGACACACTATGCAGCATTGTTCAGTATATGAATGTATGTCACTGCCATGCTGGCTGCATTAGCACTTCCTACTTACTGTAACCTTGATGAAAGTGTGTTAAAATCATGAAAATAGTTTCCTTTTAAAATGAGAAGAAGCAGCATTGAAATCAACATTTTAAAATTAATTATAGTAATATTGTTTAGTACTTGAAGAATAGAGTAGAAATGTTTGTAGTCAGGACTCAATTTCTTTAGGTAGCTGCTTTTATGTTGCTACCAATCTGTAGATGTTTTTAAGCAGTACACAGATACATCCAAATCCAAGCTTGTTAAAACTCTGCTAATGACACACTTATTTTTCTGAATAACTTGTTTTCTAGGGAGTTTGTGACCCCCACTTACTTCTGTGAGTGGAACAGTGAACACTTTTTCCAGTTCCACTCTGCAATGATGTGCAACAACAAATGTATAAAGAAAAAAATCTAAAAATTTAGATTAGCTATAAGGAAGAAATTATTCATGTAGAGGGTGGTGAGACACTGGCACAGGTTGCCCCCGAGAAGTTATGGATTCCACATTTCTGAAGTGTTCGAGGCCGGGTTGGATGGGGCCCTGAGCAACGAGTTCTAACAGAAGGTGTCCCTGCCTACGTCAGGGGGGATTGGAAAGGGATGACCTTTAAGGTCACTTCCAACCCAAACCATTCTGTGATTCTTTGAAAATAAAACTCTACATGATCCAAAGCCCTAAAGGAGAGGTGTGGAGATGGACACTTTGTGTCAAAATATGATGTTGGGGATGGGAGTGACATGCATTGGGCACATCACTTCCATAACTGACTTCCTGATGCTTGTCAGTGCCCAGAGAAAATGCAATTTCACAGACATTCAGGCACTGTACCTACTTACTGAGCTACAACAAAGGAGAACCAACAGGAGAGAAAAAACAGAAACCTCTCTGTAACAAACAAGGAGCTGAAGATCCCCTATGGCAAAATGGATTGGAAGGAACATGCACTGAAGGCTGACATATAAAATCACACCACCTCTATCTTGGGAGTCTGATACTTTTACCTTACTGTAATAATACAAGAACTGGCCCAGTTCTTGGGCTTAACCTTAGGCAATGCTGATGACCAGAAGTCAGTGCATGGTAGCCTATCACTTGCTCTCAAAGCAGTCATCTCTGAGCCTCTCTGCTGTGTCTTTTCTTCCCCACTAGCTCATCTGAGCAGTCACTGGCTGTTACCCTGCTCTTACAGTTATTGTCCAGCCTCAACTCAATGCCTCGGAAAAACCCTGCTTTGGCACCTCAGYGCTGCTCTCCTCTCTCTGACTCCCACACAAGACACGAGGCCTCAGCACATCCTTTGATCTACCCAGCTGTGTCTTTCAGGAGGAGCTGTAAAGCGGGGAACACACAGGGCTGCCCTGTGGAAAAGAGTAGGTATGCATCTAATAGCAGCTGACACTCTGCAGGAACTGCGCTAATTTGCTTTCCTAAATGTCATGGCTTCTTTGGTGAATGTGACCTGATTTGAAATTATGCTGTCTTGCACTTTGGTGAAGTTGAGGGGCTTGATTTTAGGAGTCACACATTGCTACAACAATTGACAAGGTGATTTTGTACCTTCTTATCTAGAGTTGGATAAGATTGTATCCGTTAGAATTTATTTTCAATAAATCATGTTATATTCTATGAAGAAAATTTTGCAAAATAAGGCAGAAGCATCTCATGTTTTCGTTCCTCTGCTACATTCAAAGTCTCTTAATGAATCTATTCCTCTGTCTATGAGGTAATCACCAGTATCTCATGAGAGACAGCTACCCTTTTTATGTTGAGGAAATATACTGGATTGTGGGGTCTCTCAAGGGAGTTTCAATGTTTTGATCGTTTTAACTAAAGGCAACAATATTTTTTCTCCCCATCTCTAGAATTCACGGAATCATAGGATAGTTGGATTTGGAAAGGACCTTTAACTGTCATCTGGCTCCACCCCCAGCTGTGGGCAGTGACACCTTCTACTAGACCAGGCTGCCCAGACCCCCTTCCAGCCTGGCCTAGAGCACTTCCAGGGATGGAACAGCTAAAACAATCTGGGCAACCTGTGCCAGTGCCTCATCACCATCATAGCAAAGAATTTCTTYCCAATAGCTAAACTAACCCTGACCTTGTTCAGTTTAAAGCCATTGCCTCTTGTCCTATCACTACATGCCCCTGTCAAAAGTCCCTCTTCAGCTACCCTGCAGCCCCTTTTAAGTACTGGAAGGTTTCCTTGAATCCTTCTCTGAGCATAGCAAGTCCTCAGCCTTCTTCTCATCCTTCTCCTAAAGATACTATTTTTTACTTGAATGAGTTTTTTGGAGATTGGAATCAAATTACTTCTGGTTTGCAACAGCATTTGGCACTTTAGTAAATAAGGTACTGCAAATCTGCTTAATTCAATTTTTCTCTTGTTGAGGTAAAACCAGCAACTGAAGAAATTGTTCTGTTGGTATTAATTCATTCACTGCTACTGGTATAATGTGGATGACTTTATCTGATATTCAGGAGCCATGTTCAAGGCATGTATTACTCTAGCTGGAGAAAATGAATTCATATAAAGCTGTTGGAGTGGATGGTTCAGAGATAGATAAATACAGCTTCTGTATTGCTATATCAGTCGGTTAGTATATTAATTCATCATTGTCCTCAACTGATTAATCTAGAGACAGGGCAGTGAAAATTAACTTCCCGTTATACTGCATTTGAACTCATTTACAGCTTTCAGATTTGTTTAGTGACCTTAGATCAAGRACTTCATAAACTTTTGAAAGGAGCAAATAAACAGTCACAGCTGAACATTTGAAATGCCTGAGTCAAAAGTAACATGGGGTACCATTTAGAATAGGGGATTACAAATCATTTACCACTCATTTCCTATGAACCAGAGTGTGGTTGTGGTTGTCCTGTTCTTCCCTATCTTCATTAATGTAGAATGCTATCCCCCTGCCACGGGCACGGACATCTTCAACCAGACCAGGTTGCACCAAGCCTCATCCAGCCTGACCATATCTTTCAGCATGTCTCAAGATGTTCCCCAAATATTAGAGATCCCCAGAAACTTCTGACCTCAGTGTCTGGTATTTCCTGACAATCTAATGGGTGTCTGCGGAATACAGGGTTCAAATCCTGGCTTGTAACCTGCTGTGATAACATTTGTCATTTGTATGTGGGAAGAGGAGCCCGCAGTTAATACAATGTCAGGAACAGACTCTCAAAATCAGCATAGAGCACTTAGGAGTCAAAATAAGTAATCTGGCAAACAAGCAGTGTTCTAGGTCAGGCACTTTGGTGATGGATGAATAAACAGGAACTTGCAAACTGATTTTGCAGGTAGGTAAGCAAACCCAGAGGGTAACACACTTTTGCAGCATTTAAATTTAAATGTTATTCTGGTGTAAGTCTTAAAACCTTCCAGGCAGAAAAATACCCATCTAACTATTGTGTGACAATTGTTCTTTTCTCTGAGATACTACTTTTAATAAGAGCAATAGAAGTTTTTCAAATAGCTCTGGACAAGGAAACTCACACAATACCAAAATCAAGAGATAGCAAGGAGATTGAAAGGTATTTTAAGAAAGCTGTAGTATATTAAAGTTCTGCAAGTTTGCTAGAAACATAATTCATAGAACCACCAAAGGGAAAGAATAGTATTAACTTGTCCATTTTATATAAATCCTTAAGTTTGGAACAAACCCCACACCTCTTTTATCAAGTTAAATTTATATTGTTAGATGAAATAAAAATTTTATGTTCTGTATGGAAGTAGAAAAGGTCCTTAGTGAAYGATCTTAAATTATCTCCTATTCGAATGAGTTAATTTTACTGAGAGAGTTCTAAGAGTTCTATCAAACCTTTAATTAGGATTAAATTGTACATCTGAAAAGCTGGCAATTTGACAGTGACCTCCTTAAAACACATTGATCCAAGTCAATGGAAAAGGGAACGAAATGTTAAAAATAGAAAGACAGAAAGCTTTTTCATTTTACTCATGGGATTTTAGGTTTAGTGTGAAAGGTTGGGGCAAGCAACAACAATTAAAAAGAGAATGTTTTCATTCCCAACCCCCCCCAACCAAGAAGTTTCTAATGATAGAGGTTCAATTAGTTAATCTTTGTAGAGCACTTCAAAAAATGTAAAACACTCTTTTGGACTTGGTCTGATACTCAACAAATTTGACAATGGACTTTGAATTGACTTCTATGAGAGATGAACTACACAACTAAACTCAAATTTCCTGAAATGCTAAGGAAGAGATTTTGATAAGTTCAAAGCTGTGAAGTAGATTTTGAAACACACTGATGTCTTAATTTCTCATTTGATTAATGATGAACTCCCAGTCTTTCAGAAAGGTGGCTTTTCAGTTTAAAGTCTCCCATTCCTGTCAAAATTTCCTTTCTTTGTTCTTGATGTTTATCTTTGGAGGAGTTGGACWCTATGATCCTTATGGGTCCCTTCCAACCCAGAACATTCCATGAATCGATTATGATATTGTGGTGGTTTGACAGGAAACAGGATTTTTGGGATCCTGTGGTCAAGCCAGTGGATGTTCAGATTTTAATATTGGCAGCTGATTCGGCCATTGGGACACTGGATCCACCTCTGAGAACACAGGGTTAAAGCAGGGCTCTCCGCCTGAGAGTCTCTCTTGGGTTCCGGCGGGGAAAGGGTTCGGATCTCTCCCCTGTCCAGCTGCTGCTGCTGGGCAGGGGAGGGGGAAAGCCATGCGGCCAAGTTAGGTAGGCCGGGGCTTTGGACGGAGATGGGAGGTGAAGAGGCCCCGGCATGGAAGGGTGGGAGCAGCACCAGGAGGCATCGGGCAACCCCCTCCAGGAGAGARAGAGAGAGAGTACAGCCTGTGCCTGTGACTGTGTTRCCTTGGAACTTGATAACATATGCTGGCAGCGTGGCTGAGAAGGAGAAGAAGGGGGAGATGCAGAGAAAAAGTGTCCAGCYGCTTGTGGGAGTCTCTCTGGGTGGGCAGAGCCCAAGTTTTAAGCCTTTTGTGGACAATGAAAATTCTGCAGAGCATTGACCCTTCCTGCAATGGAGCAGAAGATGAAGAGGGAATTGAGTAAGTGAGATGAAGGTCTGTGCCAGAGGGAGAGATGTTGGAGGAATGGAGAAGATGGAGTGGCATTTTTGCTGGACTCTTTTGTGTAGCCATAGACAGAGCCGTGTTCCTTGTGACACAGAGACTGCATCTTGGGGGGGCAGTGGCTCAGAGCCAAGAGAGTTTCAGTGTTGAGACCCCTTGGCCCAAGGGGGTGAAAAATATGGGGGGGGACAGGCATCCCAAAGGTGAGACTGTGCTCTTTTTGAACGGGACAAGGCATCCTTAAAAGACGACCCTGGAAGCAGCCCTGGTCCGTGTTCGGTGGTGAGAGCACTGGACATGAAGGAAGAGGTCACCATGGCACAAAGAAGGACTCCTTCTCCTCTTGATGGACTGAGGATTGGGTATTCTGAAGGGTGGTGCAGGAGCAAGAGTTGGTATTTTTGGGGGGATGTATTGTATTGGAAATTTGGTGGGGGGGAGGAGGAAAATGCTTCYGTGCAGTTTTCATTTTCCTTGGGTGGTTTTTTTTTCCTTCTCTTGTAGTTTAGTTATTTTCTTGTAGTGTAGTTAATGAAGTTTTCTTTGTTACTAAGTGAGAGCCTGCTTTGCTTATTCCTGGTCACATCTCACAGCAGACACCAGGGAGAGGGTATTTTCATGGGGGCACTGGCATTGTGCCAATGTCAAACCATGACAGATATTTATATGCACCTACATTGAAACATCCCTACCCAAAAGCTCTGAAGCAGTCTTCATTTACAAGTCCATTTTCAGTGTGATTGAACATGCTGTGCCTCCTGCTGGCGTTGTAACCAGTGGTTTTGTAGTTTTTTTTTAAATGTAATGAAAATGTAGCCATCCTGATTTCTGCACAACCCCAAAAAAGTTGATGAAAGCTGCTATTTGAGATCTGCTGGACAAGACAATTTGTAGCCACCTGGGGTGGTTTTTTCCCCCACTGCTGTACAAATATGTTATATTTGAGGTAAATATCCAATATAATCTGATCAATACAGTTCCATTTACTAGTCACACTTCGAATTTCATCATGGACAATATGCATGCTTGTTTGAAAGGTTATTTTGGTTTTTAATCTCTAAAATCTTGTAGACATTGCTTGGATTTCTGTTATTAAATCTTTATTAAGCTCAATTCCATCTTCCCTTTTTTTCCCCCCTTTAAATTCCCACAGAATATTTACAAACCACACTTTCCATGTTATCCCAGTCATCTTGATTGCTCTATTTCAGTGTTGCAGAAGATACTCAAAATTCCAAGGTATGTTCAGTTTGGGGTTTTTTTGTGAAATATATGACAATAGTTTTCTAAAAAAGTAGCCTAGAGTGTGGTAACATTAATTTTGTTCTTGATCTGTACTTCAGGTTTGCCTACTCTATTTATGAGCATAAAATAAAAATTTCTTAAATCAGAATTTGATATTTTCAGTTATTTTAAGAAACTACATAGTCTAGTTGTTAACATTGCTTGCCTGTTAATCTGGAGTGACAAAATTACAAATCCTTGAGAAAGCAGTGGGGAATTGCTTACACTTAAATTGGAATTTCAAGCCTGATGGCTTAGTACTAATAACTTGCTTTTGTCTTTTAGCAATTGTTTGAAGTTTATTTTAAATTTTTTATAAATATTTATGCTAGTTTAAAATTCCTATTGAAAAGCTTGAATCTGGAACACTGTTTGGGGTGCTCAGATGCTGGTCTTTATTTCCAGTGCCCAGAAACATCATCCTACTGGAATGCGGTTGATATCCTGTGACCAGCCCTTGCCACTACCCAGTGCACTCTGGAGGAGACGGAAAGTATTTCAGTTTTCAGACTGATTAATTGGAGAGACTGAATTATACAGTGAGTGACAAACCTTGGAACTCTGGAACTCATATATCTCTTTCCATCTCCCATCTTGGCTATGACACAGAGCTGGTAGAAACCAGCCACAGGGCCAGTGGTAGAAACTTGAATGGAAACAGTCTTTCTCCTCTCTCCTTCAGTGATGTTATTTCTTGCTTTTTCCTTTATTCTGATACAGCCTCAGAGAAATTGGGCTACAGTTGACAGTAACTTTTCACAGTACGTGGTCAGGGGAAAACACAGTATTTTTAAGGCTCAGGGTGAACTAAAGGGGCAACAGCAATGAACCTATGCACAGAAAATATCAAACAAATTAAGTTTCTGTACAGATGGTGTTCACCATCGGCATTAGTCACAGGCCCAGTTCCCAGACACCAGTACCAGTTAATAATGGTTTACCAGTACYGAGTTACTAATGTGTTATCTTCAGAGCAATAGCCCGCTGAGATGAGCAAATGTAACATGTAGTATTTGCATTTGCGGTCCTGAGTTTCCCATTAAGATGTTTGAAGTACACTGTAGAAATGTGGGTGTGCTTACTGTGCAGATTTCCATAAAATTATTTCCGCGCTCACTTGGAATACTGCGTAAATTGACTGAAGGCATCAGGTGGGACCAAAAACTACATTAAAATTTCTTCCTCAAAATGCAGCAAATAGATTTCAATATTGCACTTGAAGGTTTTTTTCTCTTTGGGGCACAGAGTAACATGCAATGGTTCTTCTGTTTCCAAATGTCCTTCAACTTGCTAATTTCCAGGGCCCCGCCACTGTTCGCTGTGATTCATTGCAGCAGCGAATAACGAATGTCACTAAAATAGTGAGATCGCCTGAGCTATTTCAGAAATTAATGGACTGACTGTGATATACTGGAGCCTCTTTCATGCATCTATAATTGGAGTGCCAATTTATTTCCAATCATTTCAAGCACTGTAATTATAGTGCATCATTGTTGCCTGCTTAACATTCATATGGGACACTGCCACAATAATTCTGGCAGGAGGCCACCTATTTTACTGCTGAAATGAATGGTAAAAATGAGAGGTAGTATACAAAGCAACAGAACTTTGAATTTTGTTTAGAGGTTTTGTTCTGGCTAAACAAGTAATTCTGGTCATTGTAGAATGGTACAGAACAAACTCATCTTCATATAATTTCAATAAAAATATTTTCTATGTGGATTAGAAATAAGTCAGGTAGAAAAAAAAACCCTAATGTTTTAAATACAAATTCTATAATATTCCATCTGTAATATCAAAAAAAATATTCACATTTCAGCTGGAGAAAGAAATTGTATTATTTTCCTAGGAAAAAAAAATGCAGCAAGATTTTTTACTTTGTTTAGAGAAGTAAAGTAAGGAATTGTGAGGGCTGGAACTGACCTAATGRAGTCTATGGTTTTGAAGACCTCAAAGCAGTGTCATCTAGAGCAGGTTTCTCAGGGCTGTGTCTAGTGAGGTCTATGGCCTTGAAGATTATAAAGTAGGGTCAGACAGATCAGTTTTCTCAAAGCTGTATCTAGTCTCCACACATGAGCACTCCATAGCTTCTTTGGACAAGCTATTACAGAATTTGACAACCTGCAGTATTTTTTTTTCTTGTGTTGAAACAGGATTTTTTTGTATTGCAGTTTGTGTCTGTTGCCTTTTGCCAGGTTTTGGACAAAACTGAGAGGCATCAGGCTCCATCTTTACAGTCTCATAATGAGTAGTGAAAAGATTCACAAGCAATTCAATAAAGCTGATCAACTCCGAAGTTTCTATCCGTGTCACCCATACTACAGATAACTCCCAGAGTTTCCTAGCTTCAGTGTAGAGCAAAGCTAATAATTGCCAGTTGGAGAAAYCCTGCAACTTTAATTCACTTTGGGACCTGCATCCCACAGACCCTCCAGGTGCAAGACAGAGGCCAAGTCAGGTTCCTGGGTGTACAGAACAAAGTAAAAACAGGTGTAGCCAATAGCAATGAAGCAGCTGGTCACTAGCAGTGCATTCTTACTCATATGCTTTTTCCATCTTGGTAGGATTCTTCTGTGTCATTAGACACTTCCTGAATCTGGTCTGATCTTAAGTTTTCAGGATTTAAGAATAAGAGATAAAGCACCTATGAAAAGAAATCCCAGCAAAAATCTCCTTGCTCAAGACTGCAGCATGAAATTTTTGAGGAAGGAAGTGATGGAGCTAGGATGCAAATTAATATTCAGCTGCTGTGTCAGAGCAGTGAAGGAATTCCCTACCTGAGAGCATTGTAAAGTTTGAGAAAAACATCACCATTATCCAGAAAGGTCACCAAAAGAAGCCAATTAGAATTCTGGAAGGAATAAATCTTTAATAATGCCCTCCTTGGAAAGGTCAAATAGAACTCTGTATTGGTCTCTTATTCCCCAGAAGGCATWGGCAGTATTTTACTTGATGCAAATTGTTATAACTCTGCAAAAGTTACTGAGAAATTGATCTTCTCTGTGTCAGCTAAGGACAAACACCATTTTGCCAAACACAGGCGAGCCTTGTCTGCATCAAAAACAAAATAATTGCATTCTAAAGTAACTGGATTGTCTTCCACATATGCCACATGTACGACTGTGCAGTAATGAAGTCCTGCAGTATAAAAATGCTGCGTCAAAAAGGATCAAATTTAATTCATGGAACACTTTTTGTGTGCCCTGATGTGCTGCATGATATAAGGTGTAAAATGCTCAAGTTTTCCAAATGAAACTATTTCTCACCATGCATATGACATTGAGAGCAACTTTAAAAACCACAGGACAGTTTTAATGCTTCTCTTAAAATATGTGAGCATGCAGTGAGAGCATTCTGTTGYGCCCAAAGCCAGAATATCCTTTTTAAGCCTGTGGGGAACCAGCTGGAGGAGATGAGAAAAGCAGTGATATGGGTGATTCCTTCAGGGACAAAGATCAATCACTCTAGAAGGCTTTTGTTTGCTGAAGATTAGAAAAATGGCAATTTAAACATAAAGCTGGAAAAGGTGGTAATGAGGAGATGGTAAGCAGTGTGAGATGAGTAAAAGAGATGACTTAGAAACCATTAGAAAGATGATATCATAAAAAAATCTCTATTCAAATAAATATTGGGACAGAAGTTCATAAAACGCAGATAAAGCAAAGAAGGAACAAAGATACCATTTTCAAGAAATAAAGACCCATTTAATGAGAGCACTTAAATTAACTAACCAGACCAAGACCAAATACGTTCTTGCATGTGTTCCAGACATCTAAAAATAAAAAAGGTGAATCAGATGCTATTTTATGAAAAGAAAATATTCATCTCCTTGGTTCATATGGTAGCTATTGAGAAACTGAACTTGCAAGATGCAAATAATATAGGAAAGAAAAAACAAGCTGTACTGATGAAAGAATRTCACTGTACATTGAAAAAAGAAAAGGTTTCAGGGGGATTACTGTAAAATTGGCAGATGGACATATTCACACATGAAGGGTACAAGCAATGATTTTTTTTGATCAGAGGTAGATATTTCTGCTTAGCACACTTAACATCTTCCCTCCAGCCTGCCTTGTGCAAGTGGGATGGTATAAGGATGCAGACTTGGGAACAGATTGAGACTTAGGCTTAAAGACAAATAAAGGAGGAGACAATTAATGCAGAGATAGTTGATGACTCCTGGTCGAAAAAAGGAATAGCAGCTATGCCACTGGGGTCTTCACAGTCTGCATCAGCGTAGTCATAAAGGCATGACAGAGACTTCAGGGTCTTGGTGCAAGCARCTGGCAGAGAGGGCAGAGCAACCAGCAGAGTGCAGTCCCATCTGTCAGTAATCAAATACGAGAAAATAAACTATATACTTAAAAATGTCTCATGATGTGGGCAACTGATCTATCCTGGGGAGTAGGCTGCTGCTAATTTTTTAGATGGTGGTTCCAGGTMACATATATGAATACCTATACATAGACATGGTGAATTAGTAGCTAAGAATGGGGTAATAGACCATAATACAAACTAAATGACTTTGTAGTGCAGCTCAGAAAAGAATATTTACTAATCAGGCATATAATTACTGAGTTTTTATGCTTATTACATGGTCAGTCAATGGTTGTGTAGCAGCAAAAGCAAGAAGTATTTTATCAAAATCTATCTGAAATATGCAAAGACACTTGTTTAACAAATGATACTAAAGCAGATAAAAGCTTTACACTGTAACAGTTTCTATTTGCTTACACTGTAGCAGTTGTCTATTTGTTTTGCCAGCTGTTTATCAACAATTTTATTCACATGCTGACCTAGGGAATTAAAGAATGGCTGCTATGGCATGAAGGCAAAAAGAAAGCCTCCTTTGGAGATTTGCTGTAAAAATAAGTCTCTCTCAAAAATATTTCTGAGTTTCTTCTGATGTAGTAATTAAAAAAGTCAAAAGTGTTTTTCAATTAGGAAAAAATGTTGGTAGATCAGAGGTAGCCATTTTCCAGGGAGGTTAGCAGCTCTTCTGAAATGTGCTTTGAAGGCAGCATATAAACTGATACAAACACATTAATKATTACCAGAACATAACTCAGCTACATCCCATACTTGGGACTAGGATGCACTGCTAWACTGCATAAACATGCATGAATAACACCACATTTCCTCTCCCACCACTAGCCTCCAGTCTGAGTAAAAAAACATGAGTAAGTAACATATAGATCCCTTCTAGTTCTTGACAGCTTTGAAGACTGCAATGTTTGCATTTTCATTATTCCCTTCCCACCCATCCCCACTCCCTGAAATCACAGGACCCAGAAAAATCCATTAGCAACTCTGAAATTGAAGATTTTCATGTGATCGAGGGCTCCTAAAGTTTGGTACTTTAAAGAAAAAAAACCCAAGTACCCTGAGAGCTACTACACTGAAGTGTATTCATTGCAACTGAGTAGACAGAGCAGTCCTGTGAAGCCAACATACTCCAGGCAAAATTGGAGCAGTCATGCAATGTTTGATCTCAGGAATAACACCCTCTAAATAACTCACACCTACACACCATGCCACAGTGAGCATATCTCCTGCTTAACTGTGTATCCACACAGGCTATTTTCTTCTTAAACAGAGATCCTTTGACAGTGAAAAGGAATCAGATAACAAAAGCCTTAATTAATTAAAGTGCAGCCTCAAGTCGCTGGCTGTGTAAAAACCTGTCTTACAATCATACAATCTGAGTATTTCTTATATCTAAAACGTATTGCAACCAGAAATTTTATGTTTATCTCAAATACCTGAACTCTCTGGCTACCTATCTACTAGCACAATAAATGTGCTAAGGGTTGTTTTCTGGTGATAAGGACTACTGGCATGAATATAATGTTAAAACATGTCAGCCTCAATTACATGATGCCTGCATCCAAACTGCCTAGTGAGAGTGATCCCTGSTGCCTGCTGACCTCTGAACACTTCCCAGAAATTGCTCAGGTGGGGACTAACCAGGCTGGGGCCAAAAGTATGGCCAGGGATTGCTATAAAACCTACCTGGAGAGCTGATTGAATTCCAAGCCCTGAAGATAATTTCTGGTGCTGTTTATCAGTCTATATGTAGCATAAATGTAATTTATCTAAATAAATGTAACCTTTAGTTTGGACAGGTAATCTGGGTTTTATTGTTGATTCTTTTCTTGTGAAGCCATGGTCTACTAGGAAGGCATGGCATRGGACAAACTAGAGTTGAAAACAACTGAAGATGCTAAAAATGAAAAATTCAACTTTCTAAGAATTTTGGGGGGAAATCCCCACTTTTTTTCAAACCCTGATACATAGTTTATTTGTTAAAACAAAATAAATACAATGGGCCCTTAAATTTTGCATGCTTATGCAAAGCCCACTAGAAATAAAGCAGAACAACAGTCTTGGCCTCCCCCATCTTATAAGGTTAAAAAAAAATCTAATTTTAACTGTATTGCAACATTTGTCTATAACACTTATCATGCAAAGCATTCTGGAATAAATGCTTGGACACCCAAAGAGTATAGCCCAAGCAGTCTGAGTCTTCTATAATTCCTGATGACCCTCAGTTGAAGATTGCTTAGAGTTCATCGTGCCACTGGGAATATTTATTTCTGTTCCCCAGATGTGATGCACTGCATGTTATACAGCAAAATTACTGCAATCTTAAAGCATGTCAGTGCTTTCAGAGGGGATGCACTTGATATCTTACTAATTGGACTAAAAATACATGGATTGCCTCACTTTTTTTTTTTTTTTAACTTGAAAAGGTTAAAATTGAGATCTCCAAAGGCATGACAGTACATAACTCCTAAAGGACTTAGGCCCTGAGCTACTACTTTTTTCAACTGGGAATGAAGAGCTAAAATAACAGCTACTGACTATAATCTGCTTCTGAATATTGGAGAATCATCAGCTGACCATCAAACTGAAAAACTCAAGACACTGTTCATACCAGCATTGGGGTGAAACAGCCCAAAGGAGCACTGTTATCTAGGTGGTGGTAAACCTTTTTTTCACCACCTGTTTATCTGATCACATGACACAAGTGTCTTGCCTTGAAAGCTCATTTTTAATTGAAATTTTCATTATAATGTTCCCTAAGGGTATAATATTGAGCGTAAATAGCAAGTCAYGGACTTGTTCTCAAGCTAGATATGTTTTAAATATAAAGACTTGTTGATATAGAGAGAAAAACAACTCATTCACTGAACATCCCCATTATTCATGTACAAAGTCAGTATTTTGGATGCTACAGTCTTGGCTCCCATAGGACTGTGCAAATTCCAGCTTTCAATGCTAAGGATTTTTCCCTAGAAAACTGAATTGTGTAATTTGGTTTTCAGCCCAGCAGCACCTGAGGAGTATACAAAGGCAGAAAAAGTAATTTAATGTACTGTGACTTATTTAATCTATTCTAATGCTAACATGATCATTTATTTTATGTTCCTTCCAAGCCTGTTACATTTTTCTGAACATAAGTCAGAGGTGTATTTGTTAATGTTTTAGCAGTGCTTTTGTTACTGTTGCTTCAAGGGAAGGAAAAAAATTTTGATCCTTCTCAGAGTATATTTGGAATATCTGTCAGTTCCCCGGGTTGGTCATCAGGAGCGGAATTAGGCCAGAAGTTGAAGTCACAGTTTTGCAAATATTTAGGTASTGAAAGGAGCAAGCAAGCACACAGTAAAATTTACACACAGGTCAAAATATATTAGGGTCCAGGCTCAAAAGCAGATGAAGTGATTTGGCAACTGATGAGGACTATGACATTCTCAAAACAGAATCCTTTTCAGGGAATGTCTAAGGTGGGTGATAGGAATAGCAGAAGGGAGAATATCTGAAATAGGACCCGTGGGGTTTTTGATATGTTATACTCTTCTCTACATGGGTTAAGATACTTCTGAGATTTGAGAAACAGTTTGGTCTCTTTTGTTGTATGCTCTTTTTGCTACTTCTACTTCTTTTACCTGTCAGTTCAAGTCAACAAATGACTTTGGTATTGATAAGGCAAACTGTTGCAAAAGGCAATATCTACCATACAAAAACTGTCCCAGCCAAGGACATTTAATTTTTCAGGTTGAAAAGAACTCCAAGGTCGAGAAGTCCAACCATGAGCTCAGCACCACCAAGTTGACCACTAAACCATGACCCCCATTGCCTTATCCACATGTTTTTTGACAACTTCTAGGGAATGATACCCCCAGTCTCATCTGTGCCCTCTCTTAATGAAGACTCTGTCTCCTCTCCTCTTTTCAGTCTCGAGTAGAGCATGGTGGAATATTGTGCCCACTGATCTCCACTGGAGCAGGCCATTAACTGGCTCTAGCTGCACTAAAAGTTGGTGTGGCTCTGGCACAACTCCATGGAAACCAGCATGCTGGTTCTTGTCCCTGCCAGGTTTGGACTTGGGCTCCTCGGTACAGTTAGGCAGCCAGCCTCTCCTGATTGGGGGTCCACCTCTTATTTGCTATTCTTTTCTATAGTTGCTAGATTTATTTTTTAATTATTATTTAARTTGTGAGGATTATTTGGAAATAGCCTGTTTTCCTTTTTTATAGCTCATTTAAGTTAAGCTTCTGGAAGCAGTATACAGGCAATGGTAAACAGACTTCAACTGCAGTTTCTTTAGGTGGTCCCTTTAATGGGCTCATAAATACAGTTGCTGGTTGTTTATCCTTTCATTAGCAGGATCTATGGTTTGACAAAAAAATTCCAATGAATCTGCAAATGTCTGTATTTCCTTTTGTAATAGTTTTTGAAATCTTAGATTCAGAGTAACTCTGGGCCAATATTCCTCAAGTTTGAGCTCATAATGCTACATGATATCTTGAGTTTGGAAGTGAGAATGGAGATGACATAATGTTTTCTCCTTGCCTTTCTGTGAAGAAATCAATTTGGAAGAGGGAAGCAGAAGAAATCAGGAAGAAGTTTGTTGGGCTATCTGAGAACCAGATGGTGGGAGAGATCTGATGCTCCATCATATCTATCTATCTATCTATCTATCTATCTATCTATCTATCTATCTATCTATCTATCTGTCTATCTATCTTTCTGATCTGTTGCCACTTACCTTCCTTGTTTCTCTCTGTTTCGTAATTTTAAAGGAAGATAAATAACTCATGATTCATTTTCATGAATTTAGGTATTTGTGATTAATATTAATGGGCACATTTCCAAAATATGACATTTTCTTGTAAGTGGGATGACACCTGCTGTRTGCACTTAAATACCATGTTAATGAGAGGTGGTCTCCATTTCAGTTTGAAGGAAAGGTGAATTTATCCATTTCTGTGTGGATGAGAAAGGAACTTTGAGACAGGCATTAATACATGAAGCCTTGAGGCCACCCTGTAAAGCAAAAGCTTCTGATCTCCTTTACTCATTTTAAACCTGAGTTCACAAATTGCTGTCCTTSAGGGTGAAAGGAAAGATAATAAAATTTGAAGAAAAGTGAAGTTTGTCTGAGTATTTCTTTAATTGAAGCTTTTGGTGTGCGAGTACTTCCTGTCATTGTTATGTATATGTGCCCAGTAGCACAAGATCTGCTGCCCTTCTGTGCCTGGAAATTCTCTAGCTATGAAAGAAAAAGTAGGATAATCACTGACTTTTTAGGATAATCACTGACTTTTTCATTTTTAGCTTCCACCATTTCCTTTCTCCTTTGTGGCCTCCCGATTTCTGTGAGGAAGGTCCTTACATAACACATTAAAGCTTTGATACGAACTATTGCTCGCTTCCCAGGAGCCAGGTGTTTCATTTCTCTTCTGGGAATGAAAGCAAAGCTGTAGGCCCTCTTGTTGCACCATAGAATAGAATAGAATAWTAGAATCATTAAGGTTGGAAAAGACCTCTAAGTTCATGGAGTTCAACTGTCAACCCAGAACTACARTTTTCATCACTAAACCAYGTCCCCAGCTGTCACATCCACACACCTTTTGAACACTTTCAGTGATTTCACTCCACCACTTCCCTGGGTAGACAGGCCCACTATCTGCCCATCCTTTCAGTGAAGAACTTTTACCTAATATCCSATCTAAACCTTCCCTGGTGCAATGTGTGGCCATTTAAGCTGAAGAAGGGTAGATTTAGATGAGATATCAGGAAGGAATTCTTTACTATRAGGGTGGTGAGGCGCTGGAACAGGTTGCCCWGACACATTGTGTGTTCCCGCTTCTGGCAGGTGTTTAAGGTCAGACTGGATGGAGCTCTGAATGACCTGGTCTAGGGGAAAGTGTCCCTACCCAGGGAAGGGAGATGGAGCAAGATGATCCTTAAGGTCCCTTAGAACAAAAACCATTCTCTGATACTGTGATATGATTCCTCATTATTCATCACCAATCATTATTTAGTACCTCCAGAAATCTCTACTTTTAGGATAGTGAAGATATCCTCCTACATCTTCACAAATAGTGAGAAGTCCTTCTACATTTTCTCCTGTCTGTGCGAGATCACATTCATACTAAGTGTTGTATGTGAGATCTCATATTAATGAATCACAGGAATGTTTTGGAAAACAAGTTTCCAAAAATATTGTTATTTTAGAGTTTAAACTCTCAAAACAGCTAGACCAGTGAAAATCTCTTTTTCTTTTTTATTTTTTTTTCTTATTTTCATTTTGCAAAACTATTCATTTTCTGGAACTATTTTTTAAATGCATTCTGAGAGGTCTAATTACATATCTGTCCATACCCATGTGTTTTTTTTCAATTTACTGTAATACATTCTCCTCAATATATGCAGTATGCAATAAGATTGCCTTAGTGAATTTTTGTAGGTTTTTGAGGTTTCTTTCTTCTTAAAGTGAATATGTGAATTACTAAAGTGAATATGTGAAATAGTGCATATTCTGTAGCATTKGCAGGACATCAGACAGTACAGAGAAAATTGTCATTGACCTGGAAGAATTTGGGTTGTTCAGCCTGGAGAAAAGAAGTCTTTGGGGACACCTTCMCTATGGCCTTTCAGTTCTTTAAGGYGCTTTATAAAAAGGATGAACACAAACTTTTCAGCAGGGCCTGTAGCGATGGGACAAGGGGTAGTGGTTTCAAAYCAGAAGAGGATAGATTCAGATTAGATACAAGGAAAAYATTTTTTACATGAGTGTGGTAAAAYCCTGGCACAGGCTGCCCAGAGGGAWGGTAGATGCCCCATCCCTGGRAACATTCAAGAACAAGTTGRACAGGGCTCTGAGTAACCTGATCTAGCAGTGCTTCTTTACCTGAACTGCCAATTCCCTGTCTCTTTCTTATTAATTCCTTTATTGCCTGTATACAAGTTTAATTTTAAAAATCTCATTCTTTCACAGCAAATGTTGCCACAAAATTGGTTTATGATGAAAATACTTTTTCCAGGTTTGGTGACAATACTGTAGCAATCCAAACATGAGCATTAATATTTTTGTTGGGTTTTTTTGTAACAGGAAATAATGGGAGATGGAGAAGAGAAAGACAATGGCAAGCCACTGGGTTCTGTGTACAAAACTGAATRACAGAAACTCATGTCTTACTTTCTGAAAGGTCTGAGAGCTGCTAGAACCAACTTTGCCATCAGAGCCACACAGATTAAACAACAGCCAACAATATTATTTGAAGCTATTGAAAATATTTAAATCCCTGATTATCTCTGAATATGTCAGCAACATATTCCAGGAGCCACCTGGGTTATTTCTTTATTGAAGGGGAGAAAGATCATTGGTGTTCAGAAGGCTTTCCCCACTTTTAGTCAGTTGTTTTACAGCAAACACAAGACAACTTTCAGCACTTTAGAAGAGGTCTGCTGAATGAATGTACAGGGTCTGGAGGACAAGAGAGATTTGTAAGTTATTCTGACCTGCTGAATTACCTAGACAAGTCATTCACTTATCTTCTGCTTTATTTCTCTTGTATCTGTGTGTTCATAAAGTCTCAGATCCAACAGGGCCTTAACTGTGACTGGGGACTCTGGAAGCTATATTAATTTAAATAATAAAAATAATTTCAAACCAGTAATTATTCAGTTCCTATGGAAGAGAATATGTGTGGTGGAGGAGCAAAAGGAGTTTTTCCGCTGTGTTTGCCCACATCTGGGAAATGCAGGTCCTTGCTGTGGGAGACAACTTGAGCAATTACTGCTGCTAGATTCCCCCAGCATAAAGGAAGGRTTGAAGAAGGAATAAGTGAAGACTTTACCCTGGTTAATTCAGAGTCCTGCCASAGTTCTGCCAGTTTGTTATGTGTAAAGGTAACCATTGTATGTCCCAAGAAAGGGGCTATTTTTTCCCTTCTGGAGATKGTAATCTTCCCATGGAAGAGATTTCACTGCTGACCATTATATAATGGCTTTGAGCATTTGAATATTGGCACTCCCTCAAGTTGGAGGAAGTCCAGGCATCTCTAAGAGTGTTCAAGGAGGACATGAAAAAAAATCACACAACAAACATGATTTTTGAAACACTCTTGTGAGGGTTGTAGGGTAATAAGCCATCAAGTGATTCTTTTTAGACTGACATCTGATGAATTGATGGCACACACTTCCTTGTCTGTTCTAAGACATTGTCATGCCACACTTCTGTCTGGCTTTTGAACAATCTGTTGATTAGCTCACCCCGCCCAGTATTTGCCATGAAAGGCAAGAGTTCTTTTTAACATCTAGCTGGTGAATTCAACACCATTCTAGTGATGCTGCATTTTCCAGCAGCAAGAGCACCAGCAAAGATCAGGTGCATAAGCTTTGTAAAATAACAAAATCCTTGCATAGTCCTGGGATAAAATCAGGCTAACAGATGTCATCATTACTGACAATCAAGAAAATTGAACCAGCACTCAAGCATCTGTGTGAAGGTGGCATTACCTGACACAGAGAAAGCAAATTACCTTTCCATCATCAGGGAATCAATCCAAGGACTATGTCTTTGGATATAATTTGCATACGCTTCAACTTAGAAAGGGCAAAGGGAAAAGATTGTTTTATTAGTGAAAGACTGGGTGGTATTAATCTGAGAACTGAGGGGAATTCTTAAACACAGAGCATTAATATGTCAGAAAGAGTCAGAATCAGCTGAAAGGTTATTTAGTGAAGAGAAAGAAAGATTTGTCCTACAGCTGCAACTAAGTTATCTGGAGTTTCTTTCTAACAAATTATGATCTACGTCTTTACCAKGGGGTTTATTTTAACAAGGATGTTTCATAAAATGATGGTTAGAGTTGATCATTCAAACCTCMGTTGCTCACTTGGTGGTCTCTGTGTAGTGTTTCTGCACCTCACTTAAAAAGCCAGACATCCAAACACCTCTGCTTCTAAGGGAAATATGAAGCTTATATCACCCTAGGGCTTTCCCTGAGGYTTTGCATTTCTCCCAAGATAAAGAGCTTTTAAGTATCTTCATTCTCTTTCTTGCCCTGTGCTGTGCAAACGTGCCTCAAACTACTGAAGTGAGAAGAGCCATTTTTGCAGAGTTTCATGAAAACTGATAAAGGTGTTTTGTATATCCTCACGAGCTTGAAAGATTAAGAAGAATGTTGTCTTCTTGATTTTTAACTCCTTTGTACCCAAATCTGTATTTAACCAAGTTATCCCCACATTACAGCTTGTGCCTGAATTCTAAATGCAGAGCACCTGGAAGATGCATCTAGGATTTGCTGGAAAATACTTGAAGCTGGGGAAACTATCACTGCTTCTGGTAATCAGCCTTGCTTTGAAAAAGTTGTGTGCAATCAGTATTATGACTGTAATTGATTTAATCTTCCTACAGAATCAGAAAGCTCTTTAGTCCCATATGGCTAAGGCATCTCTGCCTAGGTTCCGCAGGTTTTCTGTATCCCTTTTCTGTAAATAGTACAGTTTTCTGATCATGTTTCAACAGGCAGAGTACAGAGGTACTGACCTGTTTTATTTCACAAGTCATGGTAGTAACATCTGCTGTCTCTCATCCTGATTACCTCTGTCTTTATACATACAAGAAAATAGATTTCCCTTTTTCCTTATAGATTTCTATGGGTTCATGGAGACCTGCTTGCAGGTCTCCCAGCATATCAACCCTCTCCAAATCACTTTTTCAAGTTTAGAGATACATTCCTTAGTAAGTATTGTTCACATAACACAAACCCAGAGGAGTCCTTTCAGAGCCACCTGCATTTGATGATGATGGTCTTCTACTGACATCTCTCTTGTCCATCAGCCATGCTGCCTTTAAACCATTTAATGTGTGCATCAGTGATATTTTGCCAAGTTAATTTTCCATCTGAAGTCAAAAACCTTAATAAATCAAGTACATTTTGAGCTGCACAAGCATGATGAAGTCAAATAGGAAAATTAAATTTGTTTCATGAGCTGTCCTTATAGAACTATATAGACTGRTATTAATCATAGTTCTACCTTTAATTTTCATTAATTGAATCCYGTATCAACTTTAGGATTTCTCTGCTGGAAAGTGAAACCAGATTAACTACTCTGCAGTTACCTAGATTATCTCCTTTTCCTCTTTTAGTATCACCAAGAAGTAAGTCTTTCTTTGTACTAATGTATATTAAGGTGTATTTTTAGCAACCATCACAATTCTTGGAAATTTCTTTCAGAACACTTGTCTGTAAGTTGCTTCAGGTTTAAGTTATTTGAAAACTTCAAATATTTAACCAGTTGATTCCCCAGACAGCCTGAAGGCTGCTCTGTTCTTTGCCCAACATGACACTTTGCTCCCTTGATGTACAGGTGGCTTTTATCACCTCCACCTGGCAGGCTGCTCTCAGGTGATGTTTCTTTTTGGCTGTCTGCCTAGAAACATGAGTGGAGCTCCAGCCAGTGGGTGAGCCAGGCAGGGGGGACTAGTGTAAGTTCCTTGGGTGGTCCCCTAAGGAATCAGCTCTCTGGAAAGGAATTATTCTATTTTGCAGGAGAGAAAACTTGCAATACAAAATTAAATGCCAATCAGCCCTAATTTTTCAGCCAATATGAAATGKTTTTTTCTGGTCAGGTCATGGTACGTTTCTTTCAAAAGCAGACAGAGAAAAAAAAAAGGAAAGTTTTCTTTCACACCAAGAGCATAAGGTGATAAAACATAATAAGCAGAAAAACTTAATCAAGAAGGGAAAGTGTCTGCAATTGTGACCCTCAGCAGAAGCTGTAAGATGTCAGATTTAGAGGGCCAGAACCCTGTCATTGACTTGCAGCATTATTTCACACATTATTTGAAAATTTTTCTACTTAATAGGCAATCTGTCAGGAGGAAAAAAAAATTGACATTTAAGCAAGCTCTCTTTTGTCTTCTAAATCCATTAACAAGAACTAGAAAGAAATACTGGATTTCTGTAGTAGCAATTTTGGATACAACTGAAAGAACAAACACAATAAACAGCAGTCATCTAAAATGCACAGTTTTACCTGTATCAAGTGACTGGAATTCCTTTGGAAGAACTTAAATAAATCTGGAATATTTTTGGTCTGGTTATATGCAATACATAAAGTTTCTGGAGCATGTTTAAAAATGAAACTCCAGTGCTCTTTTCTGAATACATATTTGTGCATTTTGTAAAGGAAGGAAACATCATTAAATATGTTTTGCGGAATTTTGAGTGGTAAGAAATAAAATGCTGTGATGCATGAACAGCATGACAATAATCTCTGTACTGCTAAACTGTGAGTTATGATTGCAAAGCATGCAGATGATCCATCCAGGAGAATCTACAAGAASTGCCCTGGCAGAGGAAAGAGCTCTGAGCTTTACATGAGGAGATACGTTGTGTTTTACTTTGTTCTGTTTGATGGAGAGAAAAAACACCAGAGAGTCAGCTCAATAGTTTTGTTTACTGGCTGAACATTGAGATGAAAGGTTTCCCTGCCATGCAGTCATCTCTTATTGCCAGCCCAGTCCAGAAGACAAGAATRAAACAAAGGGCAAAGCAAATGGCACAGATGAGAGCTGGTAGAGGAAGACAAATACCAAGGTAAGTAATAGTAATAATGATGCCAAAAATGGAATGGAGAATACAGGACCAGCTGAGCATAAATGAGAGAACAAAGTAGGATAATGGAAAAGAGAGAATAATTGGAAGAAAGACAGACACTGGGATGTATTAAAAGTTCTGCTCAAGTGATGCTCAAACTCACACCATTGTTTTGAGGGACAGCTGTGTAACTCTTCTAGGCCAGTGCTGACAAATTTAATACTATACCTGCCAGTGTGAGTCCATCTGCAGAGATAAATGGAACAGATTCAGCTTCAGTGTGCAGTTATTGTATATTTGTCCTTTGTATAAAGGTAATAATTTTATGTTTGGCTTATGCCTGTTGTAATTCTTGGATCTGCAACAAAAYTTCTGCATGTCACTGGGTGAATGGCATGACTGATTTCTACATGTTGAGGACAAAAGCACACTTGAAAATATTCTTAAGCATCCTAACAACTGTGGTTGGCTTTCTTTTCCTCTGTTTTTTCTTACTGTAGCTGCAGACCATACTGAGGCGATTCATTTTGGGAATACACACTTCAGGCTTCCCTTGAGTGAATAGTGGTGTTTTGTTTGGGCCATTAGTGACAWCCTCTAGTAAATAGCTGGAGTGCTGGTGCCTTGTTTATCTCAGGTTTGCTTCTTGCCCACTTATTTGTTGAACTGCTGCTTTCAGCCTCCTTCTGCCTTTGAAGGGGGGT